>JAMKCH010084782.1:0-54666 GCA_023653785.1 Ophioderma brevispina
ATATTGACACCAAAGTTGTTGCTGTTGTATTTGTAAATGAGCCCAAGGACCTGTGGCCAAAGGAAAGGATTGGACTACGAGCACAGTGCATACATCGTCAAATTTTATAGATCTTGGTTCCAGAGCCACATAGTTAGGCATATCATTAAGTGATCAGAAATTGAGGTCAATACTGCCATAACTCTGCGTCATAAAGTTAGGCAATATTAATCAGTGCTTTGCCTACATGAGGGTACAGGATCTTGGTGTCGATACATTATTCCACTACCAGGTGAAAATAAATCATAGGCCTCTGCTCTTACCAACTTGTTTTTTTTTTTTTAATTTAGTCTTTGTTATCTTGTATTTTGTGTAATTAGGTCAGTAGGCCTACTGGTTTATATAAATTATTTGCAGAGAATTCCCTAACTTCTTTTCTGTTTTTGTGTTTTTGTCTTTTTTTCGGATCGTTCAGAGTTCGGCAAAAGTCACTTCACTACCTACCGGAAATTAAAAGGGTGTTTTCCCCCTGTGTCTCCTTGAAATGTAGGGAAAGGACCGGAGGCGTGTATCGTGAAAGGAAGATTACTATCATTTTATGAAAACTTGATGCGGACATGAAGCGGTCCAACAAACTCCCTTCATACTCGGAGAAAGGTATGTTAATCTTGCTGTTTTATCTCGGTTTTTTTCACCGTTTTCATGCTAACAATGAAAACCGCGACGAAATTTTTGAATTGCCCTCCTAGAACTATTGTCACGAGGTATAAGTTCGTTAGTCTCATAGACCTATCGGGGAATTCCTCTTTAAGCTCTACATCCACTATTCGACTTGAGACCGCGGGGTCCCGGTTCGTATCCCGGTCTCGGCAGGACCGAGAAATAAGTCGCTGGTATATTTCGTTGAGGAATTAGATTTAGCTAATGGATGGGTGTTCAATTAGTACAGGGAACCTTTCGTCGTTTTTACATTGGTGAGGGTGAATTCGTAAATTGAAAATGGCAAAGATTGATAATGACTCGTCTGACATCCCTAATTTTCAGTATGACTCCGTTGTACTAGTGTCAAGCTACCATCGGCCTTGGCGTCCTGACAATTTGGTTGCAGCGGTGTCTCCTGGGGTTCTTAAATCCAGGCGAACCCCGCTATCTGAAAGCTGGAGTCGAATGAATAGCCCTGGGAATGAGTTAGCAAAAAAAACAGCCTGGCATTACGTACCTTGTAATTGTATCAAGGAGGCAGGAGTTGGGTGATGGAAAGGAGTAATGTCACTACTGTTAAGTTTCGTTAGTGTCAATAGACCTACGGGGAATTCCTCTTTAGCTCTATTCACTGCGCGGGTTCGACTTGAACCGAGGGTCCCGGTTCGAATCCCGGTCTCGGCAGGACCGAGAAATAAGTCGCTGTATACCTCGTTGGAGATTAGATCATGGATGGGTGTCAATCTACCATCGGCTGGGCGGGTCTGTGACCCTATTTCGTGTCGTAGCTCAGTATGGTCATAATGCAATCAGTGGGTGCTGCACGCATAAATTAGGGCCTATTTCAAGTTTGACCTAATTAGACCTAACCTTAGGTGTTTCTAATTCATCATGAGTATTTTACACAGTACTCTATACTATACTATGAAGCTTACAAAATTATGTCTCACGTTTACATATTGCCGCGAACTTTACAGATGGGGATATCTTTGCGAAGGTCCATATTCAATTAGATGAAACTTCATTTACCCATGGATCTATAAAAAGCGCCATGATTTACCGAATACCGGTATGGACATCCACATCCCCTTTGCATCCAGTGGCATGGGCTGGTGGTGGGCACGGGTTCTGAGCAGGTGGAACCGCCCCCACCCCCCGCTGGTTATGCCACTGCGAGCATTTCCCTTAAAGCGCACTGGCAATTTTCACAAAATGTGGAAAGTTCTTCAATTTGTTCCTCCAATGATGTCTAGGCCATTGGAAGACCGAGATATATTTTACACATAAATAACATACCCAAAACAGATAATGACTTGATATGAGGATAAAGACATACATTTATTTGTAGCCAACTTTTAATTTTTCCATAACTTTAATCAACAAATTTGTATATTACATGACTATTTTTTACTCGTACTCCTGATGTTTAAAACCACAAAGGTGTATAGAACCGATCAAACCGGTGCATAGCGTGGGCAAACATGCATACGCGTGCGTGTTCTTGTGTTAAACGCCATTTTCGTCGTCTGCTTAATTTAACGTCGCTAATTATATATCGTTTATTCTGTTTACCCATAGGAAGCTGATTTTGGGTCTAATCCTTCAAGTGAGGGCTTTTTGTATTAAAAAGCCTAACCATGCAAAAATAATCATTTTTGAAAAATCTTGAGGCGCACGATTTTTTCAAATGTGCCAGTGTCTCTTAAAGGTGCATTTCGTGATTCCAGCAGCTTCTGTTTCATATATTGTTCCCTATAATCCTTCTGAAAAGCTTATTCATAAAACTTGAGTTGATCCCGATCTTGCAGTTCTGTGCTATTAGCAATTGCTTGTTTCACACGGTCCCAAAGGCCATAGGTCCTATACAAAAATTAAAAAGTCACTTGATGAAGGCTGATTTCTTGAGCTACAGAGAATCACACACCCACTACTTTGAAATAACTAGAAGTTAGAATTGTAGTTTCCCCAAAAGCCTCAGGAAAATATACAAAAATGGCACAGACAAAATATTTACCACCCAAATGGTTTGTTACTATAGTAGATTCATCCCATCGTGTCACCTCTAGCACTTTTCCGAAGGGACTGGCATTGAATGAGGGGATGTGCCATTGGAAGTGAATTAAAATTCCACGCTAAATCTATTGAAACATATAGTCCACTAGCACAGAAAAAAAAAAGCACTTTTGTTCTTATGAAATCATTAAGTCAACCTAAACGCATATAGCTACATTCACTCTAAAACATTCTGACTGCTCGTTTGCATTAATAGTATTCATGTAACAGGTGAGTTGAGCGTTGCTGACTTTAAGGCTTGAGTGCCCGTGTTTTGGATATGAGGGAACAAAAAGTCCTTGTACTCCTTCTGGGCATGAAGCGAGATATCTTCGTTTCTTTCAGGAAGCAGGTGAATCGAGCCGCATTATCTGGTTTCTTGTGCTCCCTCTCCCAAGTAATCGACGCTGTCCAAAACTTTTCCCGCGGTGACACGATGGTTTGAATCTACTATAGTCTAAACATTCTGATTAATTTCAAATTTCATTTAAAGACTCAACTTATCAACATTTTTTATGACTTCTCATTTAGGGTCACATTTGAGACGCTAACTGCTTTAGCTCTGATGTTGGTCTGCTACAAAACCACATTATTTAGTGGTGTGGTTCCAATAGTCCATATACCTTTGTACTGTGATATTTAAAAATGGTTTTATTTCTCCCTTTTTGTACACCCACCTCTTTGACATGCAACCTATTTTGTTTATCATGAAATGCCCAATACAAGTAAAATTTGTTCACATATACAACATTATGATTTGATTATGATTTGGGCCTTATGAACATCTTTGTTGGTCATGTAAGCAACCTTTCTCAAATTGCCCTGTTTAGCCCTGTTTATTTTGCAAGATGGTCAACTGCCGGGGGGGGGGGGGGGAGGGGGCATTCAAATGAAATGTATATGGGTGTGAGGCTAGTGCTTCCAAACCCAAAGGGGGGGCATTCAGTGACAGGCACACCCACAATACTCCCCATAGACTGTGTACAAATGACCTCTCACCAAACATCATTTTCTCGGCGCTATAAAGCGACTGGTTATGTCAAACACTGATTTTTTTGGGGAAGATTAAGACCATACCTCTCAACAAAAAGAAAAAAGTCATATGATTAAGGCTGATTTTTTGAGTACAGAGCATCGAAATATTTGCATGTTTTCAAACGGCCCACGCCTAGTTGAATGTTACTATAAATTAATGCACAAATTTCCCCAAACCCCGAAATTTTACCGAAATGGCACAGACAAAATATTTACCATCCCAAATGGTTTGTTACTAGTCCACACATTAGATTAATTTCAAATTTCATTAAAGACACAACTTATCAACATTTTTGTGACTCTTCATTTAGCCAAGGGCCATATTTGGACGCCAACACTCTCTCAGCACTGACGTCTCTGCTACACCTAGTTTATTTAGTGTGTATCCAACAGAGTACTCCAAAAAATGGAGTGTTTTGGGGAGAGACTGCCAAACTGCCCCAAAATCAGTTTTTTTACAGGGTTTCAAAATTTGCAATTTTTTCCAAAAATGGCGTCTTGGGGTGTTTGCAACTTTTCAAAAATAGGGGTCTTTGGGTGAGAATTTTAAAATTTTCCAGAAAAAAGGTCTTGGGTGACAGTGGGTAAACTGAAAAAAAAATATGGGGTCTTTGGTGACTTTAGAAAAAAAACTGGGTGCTTGGAGGAAACCCCATTTCAAGAAAAAAAACAACCTAGGCAGAATCTAAATAAATTCACTCTCGGCAAGTACCCTGCATAATCTGGCTACTGTAGTACTCCACTCATACATGTAGGTATGACTCCTGCCCTGTAATACAATTACAGCATAGTTCAGCATTACCACTTTGGCGACCTGTTAACTGATATCTTATGTACCCCATTTCCGAAGTCATTTGGGAAAATCTCTGGTGTGCATGTATCCTGGCGTGGCTCTACCTGTATAGAAAACATAAATACCTGATGACCCATTTTGACCTCACGTGCAATGAGTTTGGTTTCCATGACAACAAACTTGGTAAGTAATGTGGGAAGGACATGAGAAGAGGGTTCAGCAACGCGTGTTGGTATGCATGAACATGTTAGTATTTGTATGGTAATAAGTGAATAGAGAAATAAAATATTCCCAGGATGTTTCTCCTTAATCGGGTTAGAATTAAGAGGGCTTGGAGTAATTAGAATCAAAGAATTAAAATCAAAATTAAATGTATAAGTTGTGCACTTTGGATTTTGTTCGATAATTTAAAGGTGCAACAAGAGATTTTGAGGCACCCAAATATTGTGTCATAATAATTTCAAATAGATTAGACACTCAATAGATTTTTTACCTTGTATTATGTGACAGAAATGTCTTAAAAGAGAGAGAAAAAAGGTGATTTTGATTTGCTTATATTTCAATGTAAAACAGGCTGAATTTCATATTTGCTCCCATACAAAATTAGGAATTTCACAATTTTGTACCAAAGAAACATTTCTCAGCTTATAATCCTTTCAGATGGGGATATTTTTGATGGAAAGCTTTACATCAGGGCAAAAATCAGAACTTTCAATTTTTTTAGGGACACCTGATATGTGAAATCTCTTGTTGCACCCCCTTTAATTGATACTAAATTTTGGACTTGATCAAAACTGATTTTGTTATTAAAACTAAGAACTAGAATTCTACCCTCCCTGTACTTCATTTGGACTTTGTCAAATAAGCCAGGAAAATATCTCATTGATCTGAGGGGACTTAGAGATTTCTGTTTGCCTTCCGTTTGTCCCCTTAGAAAAAGAAGTCTGGCGCCGCCACTGTAAATATCCAAAGCTGTCCTGTTCACATTTGCAGAATATGCAAAGGGTATTATTCTGTTGGGTACATCTCCAGGGTCATATGCAGGATTTTTTTCTTTTTTTGGGGGGGGGGCTTTAAAAAAGTGCACTTTTTTTGGTAAAAGTAGACCTAACCCCATGGTCCTTTTTTGGACATTTTGAACATCTCATCACCAAAAAGAGGACTTTCTTCTCAAGTTTTCTCTATATTTTGAAATTTTGCATTCCCCTGATTTCTCCATTTAAAAGTTCATGTTCCCCATATCTCTTTGATGAAAAATGTTATATTCCCCCTCTCGCTTATAATTTTTTGTCATATTCCCACCCCCCAAAAAAAATCCTCTTTCCCTCTTGCGTAAATAACGACCCCTCCTTTAAATAAAATGTTTGAATGGATGTGAAAACATAAAAGAGATGCGTTCAGTATACCACGTGGTGCGTGCGTGCAGACTGTTGCATTGACTACCACACCAGACTTCCGAAGACAACTACATCAAGGGTCAGGGGAAAAATAAACTCAACTCCCAGAGGTAGCTAAATTTACAAGGATCATTTATGTGTGCGTGTGTGGGTCATGTAGATCTTGCATGCTGGTATGCTATGCTTTGAGAACCCGAGCAGAACGACAATAACCCCGCAATAACCCACACAACTCCAGAAAAAAAATGCAATCTGTTTATTGAGAGGAAAAAAGTGCACGTCCTGCTCTGTTTATTGAGAGGAAAAAAGTGCACGTCCTGCTCGTACATCCATTCAACCCTTCACAAGTCTGTTTGCGTGGCTTTTCTTTAATTTCCTCTATTGCCCGCTGACAGCTCGTTGACCAGAAAAGGCTTCCTCTCCCTTTTCATTCCCTTTTTTGTTTCTTTTCATTACCTCCCAACAAAAACTGACTAAAAACGGTAGCTCTGTGTGTTCCGCGAGCTGCAGCTACCACCTGTCGGTAACTTAACAACTGTTCAAACGGTGACCCAATTTTATTTTTTGGTACAGACATGTAGAAGTTGTAAAATGGGAATTTCAAGACTATTTCTGGAAATATGTTCAAATCTGATTTACGCAGTGTAGTGACCGGTTAGTCACCTAGATAATGTCAGGGGAAGTCGTGTTGAGCCTCAACGCAACCGAGCACCTGACTTGAACATGTGAATTCACAGCTAAGCATGTCTCATGGTTTACAACATGAATGCTTGATATGCCTGGTGGATTTGGGTGGTGCTGATTGAAAGGCATGTCTTTGGCATTCACAAGAGATTTGGGTGTGGAATATGTTGTTGCTTTCATTTTGGTGGCGGTAGGGGGTAAATTATATGGTTGGAAAAATGTTGTGTTTTGCGCATTATAGCACCAGTGTACTGGCAAAAATGTTAGAGCTTAAAATTTGTCCACAGTTGTACACAATTTAGGACATAAATATATTTTAATTGTTACTTTAAGACAGCATCATATTCATATCTAAATTTGCTGTTCTTGTATTGCAGTTTTGCCAAGTTATTCCTCATCCAAATTTATGCTGTTCCTCCTACAGGTATCGCACTTCAAAGAATGTGAGGGTATCTTTCTCCAAAATTGCTTGGCTGTAATTAAAGGGGGATGGTTCGATTTAAGGATATGAAGTTTTTCATCTTGATAGATTGGCCTTCACTCCAGAACCCCATCTGTAAAGCTTCGCACTGATATTTCAATCCATTTTGATGCAAGAGTTAAAAACGTGATTTTGTAAGCCTCATAGAGTACTGTGTAAAATTAATATTGGTCGACCAAAATGGGGCACATTTTCGCTCATAACTTCCAAACCAAACATCCGTTGGCTCTAAGATTTCACATGGTAACTGAGAAAAATAGTAGCTTTCTTCTGATACAAAAATGTTGACCACTTCTGGTAAAATCTGGGGCTTCTGGGGATGAGGCTATTAGCGATTGGGCCATGGACCTTTAAGGGTAATTAAATTACAAATATACATTTTGCTTTGGTCCTTTTAGGTACCTCAAAGAGTAAAGGTCCGTTCAAACTTCCACTGCACTGCAGTACAGTGTGTTGCATTGCCTGGATAGCAGTCTCTGCACATACTGCAATGCAGTACTTCAACAAAGTTAAATTCGTTTTAACTTGCATTGCAGTGGTTTGCATTAAGTTGCAGCAGAAAGTGATCAATATATCGCAGTGCAGCAGCACTGCACTGTATTGCAGTGGAAGCATGAACAGGGCGGATCCAGGATTTGAAAAGCGTCAAAATTACCGGAGGCTGAAAGGCTGAAACTTGCCCAAAAGCTTGAAAAATGGGCTGATTTTGCAAGATTTTGCAGAATTGCTGGGAGGCGCGCACCCCCTCCGCCCCCTCCCTGGATCCACGCCTGATGAACGGACCAAAACAAGAGTATCTTACTCCAGATTTTTGTTTCACTCCCTATTTAGGTATTTTACTTCATGGGTGTTTATTTTCAAAACATAATTGCTTCAATTATTTGAGATGAGGAATTACAAGGTTTTATGATCTCTAAAGCTAGATTAAAGGTGTATTTCATGATCCTATAGCACCTGATTTTGTGTACATATACACAAGAAAACGTTATTTCCAAACTTTCAGTTTATTCTGACGGTGTGCTTTCATGTTATGAGACAATATTTGTAAAACATTGCCCCCATAGGCCACTTTGTTGTAATTTCTGTCTGTTTGCAGACAGAAAATACAAAATGATGAATTTCTTCAAGAGTAGATCAAATTTGCATGTAAGATTAGGCACACATACTATAGAGGTTGTGCGTGTGACGTCATTTCGTATCGATTGGCGAGTCTTCACCATGTTTACGGTACTGTTTACGGCACATACATATGATACAAAGTGTGGCAAACAGCATTGTCAGAAGACTGTTGTTTGTGACGCAGGTTCGTATTAATATTTCATAAAGCTTCATAAGAATCGTCAATTATGATTCATATTTTCCTGTGAAAATTAAAAATGCTGGAACAACCACGTACAGTCATCCGCAATTTATCCTACTTTAATTGTAACTGACGGGTAACTAAACGGATCGCTGGGGGAGGGGGAGACCGGGAATACTCCGAGTCTTAGCGATATCGGTTACCAGATTCTAAGCCAAATTTGTTCAGTTTCTTCTTCTTTTTTGCTTACTAAGTCAGTCTAAGAGATGCTCTGGGTGATAAAGAGCAATAGACTATTCATCAAACTTTATTTCCCATTACCTCCACAGTATGAAAACAAACATTATATGGAGGCAGTTGAGCAAAAGGTGTATAGGGCCCAACACTCACCCCCCTTGGAATACTAACACGAAAGAAACAGGGCATACCTATCAAGAAACGCACAGAAATTTAACTTGTACACTTGTAACACATTTCTTGTAGACTAAAATCATAGTCAATACTCTTGGTTCACTGAAGTTGTCTGGCGACTCTTTGCATGCTTGTTAGTAAGGTCTCTACCAATAAACAGGGAACCATTTTTTGGACATCAGGTCAGTAATTAGATATACACCACATGTGCTTAGTGTGTATGCCTTGATTGTTTATGTTTTGGCTAGAGTGACCCTGACAGCCTCTGCAGTTCTTTCCATATAGCAATGCACTAGTAATTTTACACTAGTATATAGGTAGTGCAATAACATGAATTTGTCACCATGGAGTATGTACCACACCTCTACTTTAGAAAGTTTTCTTTGTTGACAACTAAAAAATTATTTTTTTTCTTTGAATGCCACTTCATTATTTTTATGAACTAGAACTACCTATTGTGTATGTGACATTGTGTGTGTGTGTGGTTGCATGTGTGCATAGTGCTTGTGTGTGAGGTTGTGAATTGGAAATTAAATGTTACATTTTTTTTTTTTTTTTTTTTTAAAAATTTAAAATGTTTCAAAATCAAAAACCAAAAAACATACAAAAATAAATGTACATTTGGGGGGTGGGGAGTTCTCACCTTGGAGGAAGTATGGTTATTATTTACCCACTTATAAAAGTCCCTCCCCCACTCATTTTTCAGGCTTTTCAGTTCCAGTGACCCCGATTTTAGGACACTTCCAGACCCCCTACTTTTCATGTCCAAAGCCACATTTCTAAACAAATTTTTCTTCAAACCCCTCAAAAGTACGGGGAATTGAGGGAGATCGCAGCTTATTTTCTTAAATTTTCTGACAACCTAGTTTCGGAGACCCCATTTTTTTGGGGCCGTCATCAGCCCCCCCCCGTACAGGTTTATTATATTCGATTCGTGTTGATACGTTTGTCCCCCTGGATTTTTGGACGTATTCAATTCATCGGAGAGGGAAAATGTAAGAATTCAAATGCACATGCCCCACCAGATTTATTGTTGGAGGACACTCCGGTCATATAACCCCCTCACCCTGGCCACTAAATCAATTTCATTCATTATGGAAAACGCAACAATAGGTATTTTTCAGCAGGCCTTGACTTCCTCACAATAACAGATAAACGAAGTCCCCGCGCCTCATTGAATTTTACAGAATTTTTCACCTCCGCAAAACTGGTAACGGGGGGTCACATATCAGATGAAAGCGCGTATAAGAAAGCCAGAATGCCAATTGAAAAAAAAAGACCCAAATGTTGTCAAGGGATACCTGTACTGACCAATTTTGTAGAGTACTTTGGTTTGCAGGCCCTCAGTGAATAATACTTAGTTGACAGGTGGGAATGGTTTTCCTTTATAAATGGTTGAGTTTGGGGGGGTGGGAGTTGGTGCTGACAGGAAGGGAATGTCTATGTAATGCAATTTAGCTTTATAACATGATTAGGGTATAATAACCTGACCATTCTGACCATATAATATCAGGTCACATAGGCTGTATTTTACTCCTTTTCGCCTTTTTAATCTATCTTATCCTACAATTTTTAGGAAATTGAAAAATTGGGGAAGATGTCAAATGGAAGAAAGTCATTTTCTTCAAAGTTTGTAATAAGTTGATAGGGCCAGTCAAAATAGCATGAATGCTGCCTTACCCAACACTAATTGCAAAAGATCAATTCCAACAGAATTGTATTGAGAAATACCTTTAAAAACAACATATCGAAAGTCAACGAAAATCAAAAGAAGGGAACAATATTTGTTATAAGGGGTGTAAGGTTTATACAGGGGTCCAACATATGAAAGGTATCAAAACTCGTCAAAAGTATTCCAACGTTGCGTTACATTGTCATGATTAAAAAAGGTAATAGTTGCTTTATTCAAATAGGTTCAAGTCACATGGGGGTAAATCTTCAGATATATCCGTTCGTTATAAAAAGGTGTCAATTGTTCGTCTAATGAACATGAACCTAAAATATACTGGTTGCACCGTCTATAACATTCTTTTGCATAATTTGGAACGCAAAATGTGACCGGGGGCTATACACGATCTATAAGAGGTCACTAGTCATAGCTCTGTAATCTTATATAGAAAGTCAAAACAAAGAATATATTTACATTTACTATCTAGTGGGAACCCAATTTAACCGTTTACAAACAGTCGATCAAAATCGGACCATTCTTTATGGAATTTACACCAGGATGGACCTTGAACTGTATGAGCCTATTGTACTCAAACTATAACGCGTAGACAGACAATCTATACCTTTTTTTAAAACTTAGGAGGTATGCCCAATAAATTGGGTAATCATTTAATCAATTGAACAATTCTAATTTTTTACCCCTGTACAAACGTTGCCCCCTTATTTATACATGGTCCACTAGGCGATTTTGGTGACTTTTAAATATTATTTTTGGGACTATTTCAGAGTATATGAAACACCAAAAATTGTTCGTTGCAATTTGTGTGGCGTGGTCAAATAATTTACAATTATTGACATGAGAAAAACAGTAAGTTAATGAGTACCGTAAATAATTTCTGTTACTAATTCCCTGGCCACTGGGCCATACACAAGCCTTCCTAATCCCTCCAATGTCAATCTATATTTTACTGTTTAACCCCAGATATACCCACATACCTTAAGCAAAAATTGTGCAAAAAATTAGGTTTTTAACACATTATTAGTTAGTCTGGTAGCGTTTTGCTGCCCCTGGTGATTTGCATTACTGAAATCAGTGGGTGACAAGGACAAGTCAGTATATTCCATGGTGTGATGGGTTGATGGGTGGGGTAAGAGAAAGATTTCGTATCTCCCCACAATGCATTGCTTCCATTGGAGATTTTGGTACAGGGAGCTAATGTGAATCGTAGTGCTAACTTTCTTAAAATGCAAGTTTGGATCAGTAATGTTAATTTAGAACTGTTTCATCACTAAACGTCCATCAGTACCTGCTACCAAACCCCATGAAGAATGGCATTATGGGAAGATACTGATATCTTCCTTGGTGGGGGTGTCAGGTATTGATGAATACAGGATCCAATGGGTTGGGTTGATGGGTGGTGGGACAGTGGTTTGATGGAATAGGGGCGTAAGAAGGGGATTCAAGTTTGTTTGCCAGTAGTAGGCACATGCTTTAAGTTGGAGACCGTACTGTATGTTGTTGTTGTTGTTCTTTTATTTAATGAGGAGATTTGCCATGTTAAGACAAAAACAAAAAACTAAAAGACTAAAAAATTAAAAAAAAAAAAAAAAAACAAAATGAATATTTTGTTTTATAAACTAATAATTGGGCCCATCGAGTGATGATTTGCAACTGTTTCTTGAACTTGCCATTTAGCCAATTTGAAAGCAATTTCTGGGAAGCCCTTGTTTCAAGGTTTTTTTTAATTAAAAATAAAAAAATTGCATTTTACATGTAGGTTTTGGACTACTTACTGGGTAACAAACTTGAGATTTTTGTTTGTCCTTAACAATGAACAAATTTCACTGGATATAGGCCTATATCCCAACAACATCCTTTTCGAAAAAAGATACATAAATGGCTATCACCGCAAAAAAGGTGGTGGTTAGACGGTATTTTTCTTGTTCGATCTTAGGGCCAATTTCCCCAAAAAAAAACAAAAAACAAAACGGGTCCGCTCGTGGATTTTTGAAAAGTGGAAAAAATGCAGTTGTTAAGGGACGTTAGGATATGGGAATTGTCACTGAATGGTTTGTTTCACCTCATTGCCCAACTCAACACCACACTCTGGAGTAAGCCACAGCATCTTGATGCTTCGTTTGTTTGTTTATCAAAAGTAAAGTAACATCACAGGATGAAATTCTTAGGATTGATTTTATTCCACTGACTCCAAGTCGCCGCCAATTCGATCTAGTACTACTGGCACTCTACAAGTTACCGCCTGATCGTAACGCGTTAGCTATCGTATAAAATGTATGATTTTTTTCCTACGATACGAAGCGAGAGCATGAGGAGATCCACGTCAACAAGTAAGGGTGAAAAGATCACAAATTATTAAAAAAAACAAAAGGGGGGGGGGATTTATCAGTTAAACATTGATTTTCTCTCCATGTTGATTGGTATTGAGATCCATTCTCTCCTCGATAAGGAAAAACTTAGGTGTTGTTTTTGATCACGGTATGACAATGTATAATCAAATCACTGCAATTTCAAAGTCTCTGAATTGGCAGCTTGCCAAACCTCAACCGTGCGTCAGAAGGTTCCTCGATTTTAAGTCCTGTAGTAATGCTGTGCGGGCTTTGATCCTTTCTAGACTGTGATTATTGCAGCTCTCTTTTTAACAACATATATGTTAAGGATCTCTCGGACTGTCTCCCAAAATACTGCAAAAAAAAAAAAAACAAATAGGAGTTCAAGATCATCTACATGGACCAAAGAGCAAGTTTTTTGGGGGGGGGGGGTTCCCCCCCCCCCCCCCCAAAAAAAAAACACTTCTCCCCTCCTAAAAAGCCTACATTTGGCTGCCAGTGGCTGACCGCATTAAATCCGTTACTATGGTCCAAACGTATAAGCTTATGCATACATCACAACCTGGTTATCTTTCTTCACTTCTTCAGATTCGTCAATCTCCTTATGCCTTGCGTTCTGCTGCAGGTGGCAACTTAATTGTCCACAGATCCCACAAAAAGATTGGTGATCGGGCTTTCTCTATCATTGCCCCTCGTCTATGGAATAGTCTGCCACTGTACATCAGACAGGCTGTCAGTCTTAGTTCTTTCAAGAAACTTCTCAAAACCCATACATTTCCGGATTCCTAGCTGTGTGGTTTCTTCTTCCTCATTTCTCTCTTTTTTTCACTGCGCATAGCATCCTTTGGTAATTAGGCGCGTCATAAATCCCGCTGTATTGTATTGTATTGTATTCTTTCATATTTACTGGAATATGAAAATACTTTGGAAAAGTTGTTGGTGGGAGAGTGCCACGAAAAACAGTTCCCTGCATGGGCGTGTCGCGTCAGTGGTATCGTCACAACCGGTGATGCATGGTGTTTTTCAGGGGCTTATTTCGGCCAAGAGTGCACCACTCCACTGTACTGGTTTGAACGCGCTGCCGGGTTGCACTTCCAACGCGAATTTCATCCGATATTATATTTTGTAGTGGGGCATATTTTAAATATTATCAGCTGTTGTTGGCCCAAAGGTGCTCAAAGGCGTGTACTTTAAAAATACTTCCGACATAGGGCCTATTACATTTCTATGCCAATTTCTGGAGTACGGTGATGAACTTTTTCCTCCTTTGCTATACAGGGAGAAGGAACTCCAAGTTGACGCATAGGCCAAATAGCATGTTGTTTTTGCTTGTAAATTTCAACTTATTTTTTTTCTGAAAAGGAAAGAGTGTTTCCTACATACTACTAAATCTTCCATCATACACTTTCTTTCTTTTTTTCCCCTGAAAAACACCATGCATCACCGG
Source organism: Ophioderma brevispina (assembly GCA_023653785.1). Classification (NCBI taxonomy): domain Eukaryota; kingdom Metazoa; phylum Echinodermata; class Ophiuroidea; order Amphilepidida; family Ophiodermatidae; genus Ophioderma; species Ophioderma brevispina. The sequence continues at coordinate 14,299 of JAMKCH010084782.1, forward strand.
TTGTGACGATACCACTGACGCGACACGCCCGTGCAGGGAACTGTTTTTCGTGGCACTCTCCCACCAACAACTTTTCCAAAGTATTTCATATTCCAGTAAATATGAAAGAATACAATACAATACAGCGGGATTTATGACGCGCCTAATGCAGAAGTGTAAAAATCATGGCAGAATAGTTTGACTTGTCAGATATTCTCCAGCCTAACTGAAAATTGTACAGTCGTTCAAGCAGTGCATGGTTAGCAGTCCACACTACTTCTCTTTGTGTACCGTAAGCATGGTGTTTGATTACGCTTGATCGCCGATCGATAAAAAGAGGAATAACCTCTATACTATACCAACTTTTTGGAGGTAAGTCGGGGGGGGGGGAATGATGTGGCCAATGATGAAATAAAGTGGTTTTCCTCCTCTTGCCAGACATGCTCCACACACCTTGTGTCTTTTGTGTGTTTATTTTCTCTTCTATCTGGGGGCAATGTCACTACTGGCAATCATTTCAATATGATATATCACATAATAGTGTGGGAGAGCATGGCCTAGTGGTTAGGGTGCTTGCCTGTGGCACAAACTTGCTGGGTTCTAATCCCGGTGGGATTTAACCAGGTTCTCAATTCTGGATTTGATCTGTATACCAGCTTTTGATTAAAAACAGATTACCACTCTCCCCCATGGTTCACTTGGAATTGGGCAAATGAATCATGAAAGCATCCCGTCCTTCAGAGGGAATGTTAAACCATCGGTCCCGTGTACAGAGAGTCATAACTGTACATGTACATCACAGCCAGTTTGGAATAAGAGTAGGGTAAAAACCCCTAGCTGTTCCCAATCTGCCCCCAGCCTCAAAAGCAGGTTGTGTTAGGAGTGTCCATATCATGGGCACATGCAGCCCTGGATCAGCTTATCCAGCTCAAGAAATCCTGATACCACTACAAGCCATTACAAATACAAAAGAAGAAGGTAACATAATAATAATTAACCAAACTTAGCATGTATCACTATCATTGAACTGTATAAGGTAATTTATAATGTAAGTGAGAGAATGATGTAGCTTGCACTGTGCGGACCATGAATGAACATTTGCCTCTTTGGGGGAAAAATGTGGACTATGCAAAAACCCACCTAGGCTATAGGTTAAGAATTTTGTACTGTGGGTGGGTGGCACACCTTTTCAGAAAGATAATAGTCCTGATTTTTGTTGTTGTTGGTACAATGTTGACATGTGTGCAAGCCTTGTGCAGTGGCATTGGACTAGATTTCTCCACAGATCCTTATGATATCAGGGAGCAAGCCGGGCTTATCTCTGATGGTGCGGTTTGTGGATGCAGAAATTTCACTTTGGTTTGTAAGCAGATACATCGACAGATATGCTATTTTGTAATATGCAGAAATAACTTGAACATTGAAGACCTGGAATCGCTGCTAATGCTTTAAAACAGAATATATTCAGCAGAGTGTGTTTAACTAGGAAGTGCAAACATGACCAAAATATGTACAGTATGCAGGGGAGGTGAGGTAGAAGAAGAGAAGAAAAAAGATAAAGAAAGGAGGAAAAGAAAAGAGAGCAAACATCCACCTTATAAATTTCCAGTCTTTGTGAGGCAATTCTAGAAATGACAAATGTATTACGACCAGGTGTGCCGTTGCCTGTTCAAATTGACTAGGTACACTCTGGCTTTGTTGTCATTGTGGGTTTTAGGTCGTCCAATGAAATTGGAAAGACCGTATGTCAGCAGGGTTCCGTGTGTCTGTAAATCAGTCGGGGGGGGTGTGTGTGAGTGTATCAAAAGTTTGGTATTTACACTTTCAAGTTAAAGTGTTGATCTGGCTTTTAGTGCAATGAAGGATCAAGTTCATTTACTTTGGTATGCTTCTACATTGAGACAAGGGGATTGTGTGGGATATCAGATGAGGGGGGGGGTGTGCGATAGGAGGTCAGAGGTCATTTAGTGGTCACTTAGGGTCATTATTAGATTGTGCATGTCATAATAACAACTTGGTTAAAATGTTGGTCTAGTTTTTAGTGCAGTGATGGAGAGTGAGGGATCAAGTTTATACTTGGTATGCTTATACATTCAGACAAAGTACATGTAGTATTTTATGAGGGTAAGACCAATCTATCAAGATGAAAAATTTATGACTAAATCAGGTCATCCCCCTTTATCATACTTGTACATTGAGAAAGGGGGTCTAATGTGGGGAAACAGATGAGGAGGTCAAAGGTCATCAGGGGGTAACTTATGGTCTGATATTGCTCTTATTCTTTGACCAGTGACCACATAATCGGCAAGACATATTTTTGGACCACGTCCCTATTTTTCAGTGTATGTGCCCTAGCCACTTAGGGGGAAAGTTAAACAACTAAAACAGAATTGTTGTGTTTGTGGCATGGCCTGGGTCTGGTATGCATTTAGCTGTGTTTTGAGGCATCAATGTGAAATTAAGGCAGGTGATGGGGGTTAGCTTTGCTAAGGGCCCTGTGTCAAAGGTCATTCAGGTGTCATTCAGCAAGAACCATGAAATTCTACTAGTTGAACTAATTGTTCATCTTTCTCTACCCAGAGAAGTAAGTTTATAGCATCTTCAATGGCTTAAGAAACAGTTTAAAAATAACCCAATGTGGTAAACAAATTTGGGCGTGGTGTCTTTCGTTACTTGTCATGAGGTGCGGAATAGGTTTTGTCTCAATGGTCATTTGGGCAGGAAAGAATTTGATGGTAGGTGATTGGAACCGATGTTAAGTTTTTTGAAGAATTGGGTGATTAAAATGTGGTGGAGGGGGAGGGAACAGTTTGATTTCCTGGAAAAAAATTGGACACCCCTGGTGTATTGAGGGAACTTCATATGGGAAAGTAACAGTATCCTAGGACAGTGCGGCCGCCCTGGCGGCCATTTTCCCCCATTTTTTTTCTCGCACCCCCGTTTGCCCCCCCTGGCTGAAGAAAAATGGATGGATTTTTGGAAAAAATCAGCGGCTTTGGTATAAAAAACTCACAACTGTTTGGAAAAAAAAAAATCAGTGATTTTGGGCCAAAATTGGTAAAAATCTCCAAAAGTTTGATATTTCCCCAACCGAACATTTCACTTTTCCCCAACAAAAATTCACTTCCCCCCCCCCCCCCTTTTCCCCCCCCCCCTCCCCCCCCACCGAAAAAAGGGCTTGCCACTGTCCTCGGCCAAAAATTAGGTACAGGTGTGCGTCCACCGGGTAAAAAAAATCGGACAATGTTTATAGTTAGTCTAAATTTTCAATATGCCATATATATCGATAATAGTTGGCTTTGAAAATTTTGCACCATTTTAATAGTAATTGCGACAAAAATCGAAAAGTGGACCCAATATATAGTAGCAATCACCTTCAAAAAAATGACCCAGCATTAGTATTAGCATCATGTGGGAAAAATGACCCATGGTATAGTAAGGAGTGAAAATGCGACCCATCACCTTATCGGCAACAACATATGCACCTACTGTTTTCAGTTTAGTCCCCCGGGGACTAAACTACCTAATATGATGCAATAATATATCAGAAAATGGCACAAATAGTCTGAGTAAGCTAAAGCTCTACAAATCCACTGAAACCAACTCAAGCTTATGAGTAGAGTAGATGTCTGATGTATGTGTCTTTTAAACTGGCATCCACATGGGCCACCAATGAGTAGTGACAAAATATCTGCAGTCTCTACAATAAGGAATTCTGAATTTTAAAGCATATAAAGGCAATTAAGTCTCAGTGAAAAGGAAACCAGCAAGCAAAAGTAATGATTATAATACAACCTGAATAAATGAAATCTTCTGATATTTAAAAAGTGTATGATTGCAATACCTCATTACAAGTAATAGAAGAGATAACTTCGGCATTTAGCAGACAAGTAGCAAAAATGCTACTTGGGTGAGGTGGAGTTAAAGTGGTTTGTTGTCGAGTAGAATCCAAGCACATTTCTCTGTTTTTCATAATTGAGATTACAATCGAGAGTCTGAGAAGAGTGTGTGGCAGCTCCTTTCCTCAGAAAGTATAGCTAACTGCTGCCCTCTCAAAACCCAGGCAGTAGAGTGCTCACTGTTGAATTTGTTGCTGAATATTGGTGAAAAATGGCTGATTCTAAATGCTCAACTATCTTCAGGATTGTCATGTCACAGGTCAGGAAAAAGTCATAATTTTCAAATTCAGGGAATTTTGATTTTTTATTGTCAAGTCTAATCAAGGCATTAACAGCAGTTATCAAATTATATGCTGATGGATTGGTGCCCAGATATAGCGATTAACCTCCCTTTTGAAGCTCTACAAGTCCTGGTTTGATGCCACATGAGCAGGAAGGGTGTTCCATAATCTTGCAGAGAATGGGAGAAATGATCTCCGAAGCCCTGAACCCCAGCCATGTGGAAATTTAACCATGCAACATTTAAAATATAGCTTCCTACACAGAACTGGGGTCCTATTCACCAGATGCTTGAAATGACATTGTTGATAAATGCTGAAATTGCAGCTTCTGTCAAAGAAAAACAACGGTATTGTCCTCAATGATGCTTGAGGAGTGGGTCATTTTAGATGTTCAGAAATTTGAGGTCAGGGTCATCTGGGTCATTCAAGGTCAGTAAAAATACTTCAAATGCTACTTGTACAGAAATGGATGAGCATTCAGCAAGTTCCTTTCGGAGTGGGTGAAATGGATTGTTCGTGTCAGAGGTCATGTAGGGATCATTTGAGCACATTGCAAAAATAATATACTTGCTATGTTTGCTTTATGAACCACAGCACCATTGATGTTCTAGTCTAAAGATCTATCTCAGATTATGAGGCTATATAAAGAAAAGAAAGTTTTGTAAAGTTAAAAATTGCCTGGAAAAATTGCTTATCAGAAATTCACAAAGGTTCTTTAGGATTTACAGAACATATTTTTTATTTTTCTTTGTTTTTTTCAGTGGAGGGGTTGCAATACCATTTGAAGGAAAAGTTCTGTATAGAGGAAGTCTAAACATAATCAACCCCTCCTTTATTTTCTATAGTGGATTTTTCATTCTTTATTACATTTTCTGTGACAGATTATTGAGGTTTGGATTGAAGATAAATGGGCGCACTAGGTGATTTTACTTTTATCAAAAGCAAGTTACCTTCACGCTTTCTCTATCGTGCTCTACACATAGTCTCAGAAATGATTGATGACCCAACATCATTTCTCCTGAGTCGTGCTCTTGCATATGTCTCACTTCCTTCATTACTCCATCTTTGATTGGACTGAAAAGCCAAATTTTCTTCACATGCTTTCAATAAGGGCTACAAATTTTGTTCACAATGTTCAAAGATGGGGGTGTTGATTTTGGTTTAAGTTGTGATGTGATGTGATTTTGAAAACTGACTCTTAAAGGTGCTTGTTCCAATTTATGTCTTTTGTGTTAGACTACTTGATATGAGAGACTGGCACTTACACATACACCCCCATCAAGTACCGTAGGAAACAAACTTGCGGTTTTGATGGTAGAAGCAATAATGCATATTGCAAAGCCCTATTCAATACTGTCCTACATATTGATGGTTAACCACTAAAACAGCGTTTTTTGTTGATATCTTGGGAAGGAAATGGATTTAAGGGATCAAATTTCATGACGACAATGAGAAAAATAGGGCCTTTCATTTGAAATCAAAATTGATACTGACTTCAGAGTAAAAAAATTAAGTTAAATTTGCCAACATTTTAGGGAAAGTTCACCAATTTTACAACAAAACAGTGAAAAATTTGCATTTTGGAGAAATGTTAGGAAAAAGCTGCTCTGTATAACAGTTTTACAATTTCATTGAAAAAGACCAATCTTGACATTGGACCTAAAATGGTTCCACACACCCAAATTCTAAATTTGAACACAAACATTAAAATGTATCTTTTAGTGATTCAGGTCAATATTTGAAATTAGGCTACGATGCCAGGCACCGGTAGTCTTTACTGTAGATAGGGTAGCTGGACTCCACAATCCTGCATGGCAATGTTGAGAATAAAACTGAATAGAAATCAACTTTGGGGGAGCGAAAAGCTTTGCAGTCAAAAATGAGTCTGAGGATTTGAAAATCACTTTTCGGTTATGATTTTTTATCAATTAAGCGGGGTTTGAATGAATTAATTGAAAACTATTCTCGAGTTTCAATTGAACATACAGTAAATAATTTTTCATAAACAAAAACAAAGTATAAATGTAAACACAAAACTGGAAACCTGAAATATTACCCAAGGAACGATTTGAAAGATAGTTTGGCTGAATTGTGCTAAACCAATCTAGATTTGACGTCAGCGTAACTTTGTAAAAATGTTAATAGTGTCGTTTGATCATTTCCAGTTAACACAGGGGTACAACAAGCACCTAGGAAGTGTTAAAAAGTGTGTTGGATATTTTAGAATATTTCCTCAAAGAACGAACTTTTGAACCTATTAATACTGGGTATTCATAGCAGGTACACATAGTCGTGAGAGAGAGCTGAGGGAGAGAAGAGAGACTTGGTTGGTATAAGTAGAGGTAAGCCGATCACTATACTTGTGGTAGTCTTATGAGGTTAATGGTATCTGAGCTTGTTTTATTAAAATAAACTGCTCATGTTGTAAATTAAATAAATATGACTTATCAACTAAAGGGCTTCCCCAAGGTACTATGATATGTACCAGCCATTTAAGCTTAGTTAGGTGCGGGGAGTTATATAGGTACTCAGCTCAACACATCAGAGATATACCAATAATTATGATTATTTATATCAGGCTTCCGAGTGGTACAAAGAAATCTTTGTATTGTACAGTTTTGGTAAAAGTCCCCAGATGCAATACAATATTCTTGTTAATATTGTATCGCATCCGGGCATTTTAAGGGGGAACGGCATAATTGAAACACTGTATCGTTCAGACTGGTGGTAGACCGGGGTGTTTGATCATGGTTGATCAAGACTCGCGAGTTGGTCTACAACACTGTCAACATATGGTTTGGTTTGAGTCAGCCTGATATTTAAAGGTGCTTGTTCTGATTTATGTCTATTGTGCTCTCTACTTGTTATGAGAGCCAGGCATATATATTCCATCAAGTACCATGGGAAACAAACTTGCAGTTTTGCTGGTAGAAGCGATAATGCATTTTGCTAAGCCCCATTCAATACTGTGCTAATATTGATGGTTAACCACTAAAACGGCAGTTTTTTGTTTAAATCTTCGGAATGAAATGGATTTGAGGGCTCAAATTTCAGGACGACAATGAGAAAAATACGGCCTTTCATCTGATATCAAAATCGATACTACTTCCGGGTAAATCGATTGGAACACACACCTTTAAATAATAATACAAAACTAAAAAATTAAAAAAAAAGAATATATTGCACTTGCTAGAAAAATATTGTACTCGTCTTTGACTCGTACAATATTTGTCTAGCTCGTGCAATATATTCTTGTATCATACCATTCAATATTAGCCTATATAATTATTATACATCAAAAGCTTCCATGAGGTGCAATACCACTGTGGGACTAGCACGTACCACCCAACACTCACAGGCCAACACTGCACAATACGCAAAAATATTGGGCATTTGGTCATTCAAACAAATACTGTCATTTATTAGTTTTGAAGCTATTTTAAAACTATTTTTGTCAAGTCGGCTCCTTCTTGCATAATAATAATAACTGACGTCTTTTTTTGGTTGATAACAGAAAATATCTCCCTCGTCAAGAAACTATATCAGGCTCAGTTTATATGACTTAGGGGTTAAAGGGAGATGACCTGATTTAATTATTATCACTTTCACTGTTAAATGCCTCCTTGTCTTAGCAATTAGGCCTACCCATTTAACAATTACCTAACTTGAGTCTAATTTGTACCCAGCATTGGGTGATTAACAGAGTACTGTTAGTACCTAGGGTTAGGTATTAAGGGCAGGCGGGCAACACTGTGTATAAATGCCCATAGACAATTTTGATCAGGCTAGTAATAGTGCCACCAATTTCGATAAGCTACCTATTAGCTCGTAATTTAGCAGTAGACGTAATGACGCCGGATGACGAGCAAATAATTTTTATAGCGCCGCGTCCGCCTGGCGATCGATAATCTTATCTTTTAATGCATTATGCCTCCACTCTCTTGAGCGCGTGTCCTATCCCAATTATTTAGGATCCCTGCCAAGGTCTAAGACATTGCTAGACTTCTAGATCTGGTCTGTCTTGACTCCCAACATCAGTTCCAAGCCTCCCGCATGAAATCTTTGCAGAGGTAGCATTTTGTAGGGTCTTGGGTCCATGACTCAGTATTTTGAATTTTGACCCCAAGAAGTGCATTATGAATTATCCCAAATGCACTGAAATTAGCATTTAGGTCAGAAATCTTGTTTAAAATAGCTGTTTTGGCCCGTTAAATACCGACCCTGACCACTACCACTACCCCTTAATCCTTACCAGCTACCAGCAGTACATGATCCAAAAATATCTCCCCCCTGGCATTTTACATCCTGGCAAAAGCTACCAATCTTTTGCTACAGAGTGATACACCCAAATTTTGATGTGCTACGATCTGGGGCTCCTGAACAAGGAAACATGGAAAATCGAAACTAGCAAAATAACACTCTCAGAGGCCCTGCTATGACCATAATTCAATATCAGAATTCGGACCACAAAATTAGCCAGTTTTTAAAAACTTTGTCTGAGAATTCCTATCATGCTGCCCACCATGCAGCAAAGTTGAGTGTTTTCTGGAAGGTGGTAGTTTCTTAGAAAAATAGGCTTCAAATCAAGGAAATAAGGCTAGGTTTTTGGGTGTACATCTAACCTGCACAGCTGGAACGCAAACAAGACTTAAGAAACTGCAATGGCTCCATGTGGAAATCTGTTGGAACAGATTGGTAAAAAGTTTTTTGTAAGGTAAAGAAAACAGAAAGCACACATAATGTTTTATAAACAATGGTGGTATTTATACACACAATTAAGAACCGTGTACCACTGCAACTGGGGTTTTGTCAATTTCAGGATTAATCTTCTTGCTGCTCAGAAGAAAAATGAGAATTATTGCCATTTCCGTTTTTTTTAGAGATTTTTAAAATTTATTTTTTTGGCCATTTTGAGGAAAAAAGGAGTGAGGTTATACTGAATTTTGCATAGACACAAAGCAAGCAATTGGTGAGAAAAGTGGGGATCTGTGTGAAAGAGACGATGAGGAGAGTTTCAGGGAATGAGAAGCGCCCCCAATTTTTCTCGAATCCCGGTTTTTTACATATTGGAATGCTTACCAATGTATTAGATCACACCTGAAGTGATAAGCCGAATACGCATCTTTATGGATAATTAAGAATGATTAGTATATTCTGCGTGCACGAAAGGAGAAAGTCCAAAAGCATGGTTTTTTCTATGGGGAATGATTTACGATAGCAGGCCAGTTTCAAAACAAGGTTTGCAGTTTTCTTTTTGTAACCTGTTTGTCAATAAACCTTCGAAACGTTCTCGGTAGGTGGTCTACAACCGATCGAGTGAAATTGTGAGAGAGAGAAATTGTATCCTAAAAAAACTCCTCCTGTCACTTTAAAGTGTAGATTTAACAGAGGGCGCACTATGCTGATACTGTAATATTTGCTCTCTTGCTCAAACCTTTCTGCATAGCTACATTTTGTACGAATTACAATGACGTTGAAGTACTTTAGTGCTTTAGCACAATAACAAATGTAATGTATCAAGAAATTTGTTAGTTGTTATAATCGGGCTAATATGAATGAAAATGAGTGTTAAACTTCACATTGCGCAAAGATAGTTGTTCATGTTTTGCCTTGATTTCGCAAGACTTTATCACACATCGCAGCCCATCTTAAGGTAGACGGTTATATGACAATTGACAATCAGTCTCATCCCCCACACGTACTATTCTATGAGCGAACATGATAGAATTTGTTGTAAGAGTGCAGTGCAAAAGGTAATAATTGCAATGCTGCCATTGTTAGAAATTCCCATCCAACCACACTATTATGCCAAAGTCTTTGATCAGTGGCTCTTCAAATGGTTCTTCAGACAAGTGGCGCCCGAAGAAACCCTTTCAAGAGCCACTGACTCAAAAGAAGATGGAATTGAAGGTACCCTATATACTTGGCAGCACACAGTATAACGATGTATCACGTGGCAGCTACTGTACTTAAAACCTTTTTGCACTCACACGGCAAGATTTTTTACTTTTAATATCCAAACCACTGGGGTAATTTAATCAAAAATTTGAAATCAGATGTTTTTGTTGATATGGATTCATGTGAAGTTGAAAACATGATATAAAAAAATGGGCCACCTACCTTAAATGTATCAAAGGTAATATGGGTTAATAATAGAAACTTTCGATGCGACTGCTGATGATGAATCTGTGCTGTGGTGAAATTTTGTAAAATCCAATCTAGATTGTGATCGTGGGTGTAGCTAGCTAGAACACGGGGAATCACAAGTAAAATCAGGACCATAAAGGTAAAAAAATGGGGTAAAAAAAGGAGGGAAAAAGGAATAAAATATCAGATGGATCGGGAAGATTATTTAATTCTGCTCCTGCAGACAAGCAAGGCTGGCTTCATGCCTGGTGTCTCTAATGGTTTAGGTCATTAATTATGCAAAATTTTCATTTTCATGCTTTTTGCCAACAAGGGAAGTGCACTGATGTTCACTTCAAAGAGTGACAAAAAATATATAGGCCTAAATTATCATGATATTACTACTTAGTAATATCATCGTGTTCTAGCTAGCTACACCCACGATCACAATCTTAAGATTTTTTGAACGAAAGGTTTAAGAGGTGATTTTGTAATGTCACTGGGACCGAGGCTGCCGTAGAAAATATGTAAGAATTCCTTAACTTTTACCATTTGGAAATCCCAGATGCCCAGATCGAGCAGATTCCCCCCCCCCCGAATTCCACAGGGGGAAGGGGGTAGGGACAAGATTCCCCACAGGGGGCAGCTGCCCCCCTCTGGTTACACCACTGTTGGGACAGACTACCCTCTTTAGAATGTTGTGGACTTTTCAAATGAAAAATCTTCCTTTTGTGAATTTGTGAAAAGAAAAAAAATCATGCAAAAATAGATTGGGGAAAACACCTCTAATTTTTTGGCAGTGTGAGTATAGTTTTTGGCAGTATGGGTATACCAAAAGTTAATTGTTGAGTGACAGAATTGGGAATACTTGCTGCCTCACACACAAATTGACCGCAGTAAATGGAAATATTTTGTAGCATGCTTTGTTCAAATCAATAGTATAGTAAAATGGAACTGTATGCCGCCCTTTGCATGAATTGATTGAAGCAAATGGGAATATTTCATCCTGCCCTTTGCACAAATTTCCTGCAGCAAATAAAGGCATTCAATGTGATAAATGCAAAATTGAGCACAATGCCAAAAACAGTAAATAAGTGTATGAAGAACTTAACAAGCTTAAAGCTGGCTCACATAGTAGCAGCATATAAACTCGAAAAAGGCGACGGACGTGAAAATCACAACATTTTTGGGGCAAAGCGACGGCAAAAGGGCAAAAGCAAGATTCGCTGATGGGTGGGAACAGCCTTCAGTGATAGCAAGGGCCGAATGGCAGCGGCAGGGAATGGAGTCTAGTAACCAAAATCGGACATTGTTTGGGTGGTGGTTGACAAAGCCCGACAACAAGGAACGTGGTCAGACTGTGGGTTGCGGCGATGATGATGTGACTCAGTGGCCATCATCAAAAAGACTGTGTGTGTGTGTGCGGGTCATATAAAGAGTAGTCTTTGGCATTCCACTCTTCACTCGCTGTGTTTGTGTCATCAGTGGTTCATTGACAACGAACTTACCAACAAAATTATGACAACCTCAAAACGGACTAGAGATGTCCTCGACTCATCGGTTATGGCATGGGGAAACGTCAAAGAAAGAGGGGCTGGTGGTCTCCAACGAAATTGAATGGTATCACAACTAATTGTTTGCACCAACTAAAAATTTTCAACATGCTCCAACATTTGTCTGAGTCGGTGGTGATCCGATAATATGCCGTTCGGTCACTAATGAGATTCGTCCGCGACAATTGAAGGCAAAATACACGATGATTGCAGGAAATTCAAAAATTGCAGTTCACAGCGAATTAACGTACATTCAGTACCCCCTTTATTAGTCTTAGTGGAGCAAAGCCTTTAAAAACTGCAAATGATTTAGCCCAGGAATTTATTGACACACTGTGAAAAAAAATGATCCCACAAAATTGTATTAGTGTCACAGATAGAAGCAGCAGCCTAGTGATTTTAAGTGCCTGGGGGTTAATTGTTAATACTCGTATGTTATTACTCCTAGCTTCGTACACCTTACAAGTGCTATTTGTTTAATCTGAGAGAAGGTAAAAGTAGGTCTAATAGCTAACCCCGAGCCCTCAAGTCTGAAGTCCCTTGGGGGAAAAATATCTATTTCCCTCGTTACGGTATGCAACATTCCTGCGAGCTCCCTAAACAAGATTTTTATCGGCGTACTCTGAGAAATGACAGACAGAACAGAGGATCTTCAAAGTTGATAGCTGTATTTTTAAAATATGAAGCATAATGTGTTATTACTGCTGAAATGGGAGTAAACATTGGTTTTTATCTGTTTGACAAGCCTAACATTACTCAAATTAGGAGCGAGAGCCAGCTGCTAGTGCATATGCTCCAGATTTACTAATTTAAGTCGGATTGCTTTTTCCAACTGAATTCAAGGGTTTAGTGCAAGCAAAGTTGCCCCCATCTGCAATAGCTGCCATGTTTGTCAGTTGTGTTCATATTAAGTGTAACAACTGCCCAAAGTCTAACATCGTGGCAGCTTATTTGCAGATGGGGCCGTTTGCCCTAAACCCTTGAATTATGCCATTGAGTGATGCTATGTAGGTCCGTCAAATGCTGTAATACTGGGTTCTAACCTTTTGTAACACCCCCCTGTAACTGTAAGCCTGATACCAGGTGGCCTAGACCTGGACAGGCTGTACACTATAGCACCTCTAGGTCTCTCTGCGCAGGAAAATAACAGGTGATTGGAAAAGAAAAGGGGATGGTTGAAGCGTTATTTTGTAGTAAGTGAATAAGGTCTTTAACAAAAGACTCATAATGGTAGTGAATAGAGCGGGCCCTCCTGACCACCTGGGGCACTCGCCCCAGAAAATGGCATTTCCATAGAAATTAATTCAGCAAAACTCGGATGGCAGTCAAGACTACTCAGTGCTCAAGATATTAATATTAGTGAAGGGAAACAATGAACCATATTAATTTAGAAATTAGAGGGAAAACAATAATTTTTCTTGAATGCCAATTTGGACAAAAAAGGACTATTCGTTTTGCCTTTTTCTTTACCACCGAGCACACAAAAAATTAACTAATGGCTTTTCTGTGATCAGAATAAACCAAATTAGAGGGCAAGTGGTCCGATCGCTAATTAGCCTCGTCCACAGGGACCCCAGATTTTACCAGAAAGTGGTTCAAAATTTGTATCAGAAGAAAGTTGCTATTTTTCTCATTACCTGTGAAATCTGTGTTTGGTTGGGATGTTATGAGTGAAAATATGCCCCATTTGGTTGACTAATATTATTTTTAAAACCAGTAGTTTTTTAGCGCTCTTACTTCAAAACGGGTTGAAATCGGCGCGAAACTTACGATGGGGATTTGGGTGAAGACCATTCTATCAAGATGAAGTACTTTATAGACTTAAATTGGGTCATGCCCCTGTCTTTAACACGGCAGTTGATAAGGTCTTTTAACTATAGTAGGGTTTAAATGAGGAAACCTATCTCAAGGTTGGGGAAGAAGGGTGAAGATGTTTTGATAGTGTTAACTGAATGGATGAATCATAATTTTGGGTCCCACCCTGGGAAATGTGGGGAACATTGAAATAAGGGGTAAATCAGAACCGGGGTAAATTGAATCAACTAAAATTGGTTTAAATGTACACCAGTGTATTTGCCTTATTAAACAAGGAGTAAAAAGGTATATAGATGTCTAGGGTCGACCTTTATAGTCAGAGGGAATTGTGGGGATCCACAATGTAGGTCGTTAAGCGACTCAGGCATCGGTAACACCATACAAAGTCAATGTTTGATGAAAAAAATAAGTTAGTGTTCTCCTTCTCAGTTCAGTATTGGTGCATTTTGATTTGATAATGACTCTATTTCTAGCCTAAAACTTTGTAACAAAATTTACAAAAATGTTTGGATATGCACCGTTCTGTACATTATACATCAGATAATCAGGTAATTTGAAAAGCAATAGTATGGGCAGCCAAGTTGACTATTTTTATGGCAATTATCAATCAAAAATCTACTGGCATGGATTTATTGGCAATATGCATTTTTGGTTAATTTTTGAACTAAAATGGCAGATTTATATAATTATTTTATTAACACAAAAAGGTTACATTTTGAAAAAAAAATTGTCAGGGTATTTGAGGGGACCAATAGACCCAAATGGTACCAATGTTCCAAACAGTTTCCTTGCAGTGCTGTGCAGTTTGAAACTTAGGGATTTGAGGTCGGTAACCAGGCACACATTTTGAAAATGGGGGGTCTTTAATTATCCTTCAATTATACCAAATCCCAAAGTTGAAATGTCATGTTGATCAAGTTCTATAACGCAAAAAACATGAAATTTGTATGTTATTGTGACCAATAAAGTCTGTAAATCTATTTGAAAAGGCTTTCAAATATCCTAAAAAGTGAGAATGATTTCTTAAGAATAATAATGAATAAGGGAGGCACTTTAAAAGTTAACCTGATATTTTCAAATACCTTTTCAAGATAATTGATCTCTGTCAAGATTTCTCCGTTGAACCCTCAGTTGTGGACCCCTTAGCAATATTTGCCATGTTCCTCTTTCATTTTATAATATGAACGTGAAATCCTGTTTTCCAAAAGTAAATTACAATCATAAGAAATTAACCAAGTCATGTTTTAATTTTGAGGAATTAACGAGACTGCCTGGGGTGGCCAAATTACTACTCTCAAATTCAATGAACGCCTGTCTATAGGTTGTGATTCGCATATTAGACAGACATTACAGACACCTAAATCCTTCCTGTATTGATTTACCAAGTTCATTAATTTGTTAAATACACCAATTACTGTGAGTGTTAAAGTCAAGCAAAACAAGCCCAATTTTTTTGAGGAGTGAAAATATATTTTAAACTTGAATTTCATTAGTAATTTTCTAGATTTCTGGCAAGTTTGTTACCTTGGATATTATAGTTATAAATTTGTACACTTGGTAATATGCTGCAGGTTGAAGCACCTGGGGATGTGTTGTAATCGGGGCTTGGTTTTAAAGGGTAAATATTCGGCAAAAGAAAAAAAAAAGTGGATGACCCTGCCAGAAGGGTTCTAACATCTCGATTTTTGGTTGGGTGCATGTCTGGGCTTTTCTGGTTGCTATTTGACCTGTGCAAAAGTTTTGTTTAAGAATTTTACTTGTAAAGTGAATGCCCAGACTTATGAGTTGTAGAGGCAAAATTGATCTTTATCGCACAATCTTTTCAACCCAACAAGTTGGGTATTCATGCCTAAGCGTTTAGAACAGAACAGTTTTTATTTTGGGCAAGTTCAAACTAGGTGAGTGTCGGGGGTAAATTCCCATTTAACCCTATCCTTTCAGAATGTTACATAGTAGTTTAAAGACTGCGTGGTAAACGTAGTAAAGGGAAATAAATATCTCACTTTAAAAAAGCACAAAATGCTCCATAAAAATAATACTTGTGTTTATCATCATACAAGTTCACAGGAAAAGAGGAGGGAGGGAGATGTTTTAAAAAAATATTTTAGCATTTTTCAATGCAGCAGAATTAGCCACGAACTTATAATCTTCTGTCAGTATGTTTGTGGCAATGAGGACCTTTTATAGTTTAAAAGTTAAGGTGCTTGTTCCGCTCTATGTCTTTGTGTGCTCTACTTGTATGAGAGCCTGGTACTTGACATAAGCCATCAAGTCCAGGGACAACAAACCTTGCGGTTTTTTATGGTTAGAAGCCAATAATGAAATTGCAAGCTCTATCCAATACTCTGCTAATATTGATGGTTGACCTTTAACACAACAGATGTGTTTTTTGTTTAATATTGGGAGAATGAAATGGATTTGAAGCGCTCAAATTCGGACGGACAATGAGAAAAACTACGGCCTTTCATCTAATACAAAATCAATACTACGTCAGGGTGTGTAAATCGGGTGGGGGGTTCCCAAAAGAAGATCAGAACATGCACTTTTAAGGACTAACAGAACCGTCTGGATGTGTAAACACTGGAAAAGTTATTGCAAATGCACATGGTGCGCCCCGCAGGTGGAGTGCCATCTCTCTCTGTCATGTAATTGGCGTTGGGAACAGGACTCCCTCAGATAAGGTTGCTGTGGGGGTTAGCATCCTCCCGCAAGGCGAGTCTGTTTTGCATTACCAGCATATGACGATACCAATTTACTCCTGGGTGGAGAGAGTGAGAGAGGCAAGCTAGGTTAAAGTGCCTTGCCCAAGTGCCAAACACATCACATGTGGCGACAGCGGGGCTCGAACCACAACCTTATGCTTATGAAGGACACGCCGCTAATCCCTGCACAGAAGGTGCCCTTCTGTTATTAAAGTTGTTATAGTTTACTTAATAAACTAATTTCAAACATCAAAATTTACGAGTCATTTAACTAAAAAAATACTGCGAAATTAAAAGAGAAAAAAAATGACCCCCTTATGAAATGAGGGCGGGAAGGAAAGAGGACGAGAAACAGTTTAGAAAGGTGCATCAGGTTACGACATATAATTATTTTCTGTGTTGCATATAATGGAATTCATATCACTCAACATTCACCTAGATTTTAAAAATGTATCTGAATTTGATATCATATTAAATATGATTACAAGGCCAATATTGTACAAATATACCAGTAAACATAAAGAAGCCATATTAGGGGACGCATATAAACTTGATGGGATACAGAATAAACAAAATATTTTGCAGATGAAATGAGAAAAAATGCAAAACTTCTAAATGATACTAAAAGGTCTAGGTTTATGGGGGGAATAATGGGGGGGGTCGAGACTGCAGGGTTGGATAGTACCCCTACTAGCCCCAAACCTTTCCGGGATCTTTGCTTGGAATATGGTTGGGAGCGTGCTTAGTGGGTAGGGTGCTTGCATGTGGCGCAAATTCTGGTGAGTTTGAATCCTTGGTGGGACAATTGCTGTATTTATTCAGGTACTTGACTCTGGATTTGTTCTAGATACAAGCTAGTGATCAGAATCCGCTTTTCGTACCATGGTTACTTGGAATAGGGCAAATAAATCATGAACGCATCCCGCCCTTTGGAGGGGATGGGGACGTAAAGGATGATTCAGAGATTTGAAAAGTATATTTTTTGGTGTAGTAGTAATTAAAAATAGTCAGCTAGAACTTACGATACTCACAAAACGGCTCTTCAATTCCAAAGTTAGGAGTGAATCGGATTTTAGGATTTCATGCAGTACACATTTATGTACAGTTATAAACAGTGCCGTAGGATGCATGTCAACAAAATTTCCGGCTCCGGAATTTTAAACGAAGAGTTGCGATTTTCTATAGAAGGACTTGATTGAGCTTAATTATTTCACACAGTGATGTAATATGGACAAGCATTATGTATATGCAAAAAAAACACACAATTTGTATGAAAATTGAGGGCGCCCTCCCCGGGAAATCTCTGAGTCAGCCTTTAAGCCATTGGTCCCATGTGCAGAAAATCAAACTGTATGTGATATCGCAGCCAGTTGGAATAAGAGTAGGGGAACCCCGATGTTCCCAATCTGCTCTAAGCCTTCAAAACGGGCCTTTAGGAGCAACCGTGTCTGGATACACCGCGGCCGGATTCAGGTACACAGCCCAAATAATCAACATCCAAGCCTTACCAAGGACTTCACAAAAATGAAACGCTTGGAATAGTTTAAGTTTATTTTAAGTTCCAGTACCAGGTAAGGCAAATAGGTTTCACAAAAAAACCACTAACGGTATATATGTGGCCCATTCATCATTTGTGTTGCACACAAAGATCCTTGTTACCAGTCTACCAAACATTACATATTTGCAGTTAGAAAGGGTGGTATAGTTCACATGCATCACTGTAAATGTTTTAATTGTATAAGTCAGGCAAAAACAAAAAAGACACAGATTGACAATGACCAGGCTTATCTGATGGAGCCGAGCTGGTTGGTGAAGGGGGTGGTGGTATGACCAAACTTTTTGACAAGGGGCCACATTGGTAAAACCGCAACTATTGCGGCCGCAAACCGGTAATCCGGGGCCTCAAGTTTGGTTTTGGCGTGCTACAAAAGTCTGGAAGTAGCACCCATATCTATATATACCAATATTTGCCAAAAAAGGAACCCATAGCAATGGAAGAGATGGCAATTTGGGCAAATTTATTTACACAAATTTCCATTTGGTTGACCTTTGAGAAATTTGGAAAAAAAAAATTGGCTCATTTGAGAAATGCGACTAATTTTCCCAACAATTTTTAGAAAATTTTGGTTTTAAGATTGATGAAATTGACTAAAAAATTTTTCCCAAAAATGTTTTAAACAGTTGGTTTCAGATTGAGGAAATTGAACTAATTCAAATCACATCTTTTAAATTCTCTTAAGATATTTATGCATTTTAGTTTCTGGGAAAGTACCTGGCGGCTACATGAGAGCTCTTAGCGGCCCGCAATGGCCCGCGGGCGAGGTTGGACACCCCGGGTTGTATAGACCTGCATGTTTTCAGTTAATGAGATTACAGCAAGTCCTTCTCCAAAATGTATGATAATTGACCAATTTTGGTCTCATGTGATTGCAATATATTTGTTCAGTTATTTTTCACAATGTTAGCAAAATTGATTTTGAATATCATGTTCTGGGAGACTGAAATGTTTTGAGATTTAAATCGGCATGTGAATTACAGCAAATAACGTTATTTATTTTTGTCAGTTCGGGGGGCTTTACAAATCAACGGCTCTGCGTGCAGGTTTGATCTGGTCGCGGTAGTGGTGTTGGTGGAAAAGGTGTTCTCAAAGACATTTTGAATACCATTCAATGGGGCAATTATTTTTTTATTTGGTACTGTACCCCATAACTTGCAAGTTACTGCCCTCTATGACAGTATTCCTGCAAGAGAGAGTGTTCAAACAATATTTTAAAGGGATTGCAGCGATTTGCTAATCCGAACAAATCAAAAAAAATCATCAAAATTCCATATTTTTGTTAACTGGCATGGAGGATTATGCGAATAAACCTGCAAGTGGTTGGCTTGAAATCCGTGTATTGTTATAACACCAAGGCGTACTTGTTATATATTCTGTAATTTCTTAGACGGGCATATCAAAATTCGACTTGTGATCAAAAAGCCTTTCTGTGAATATCCCAGATTTTAAGCATAATATTGTGCACATGACCTCAAATACGACACTGATTGATATTTGTTTATTACGGTAATGGTTGATGAAACACAATAAGCTGTTTAGTGTGATTTTGAGACACCATCGCTGTAGGTCTATTATGGAGATGGTTTGACTAGTTCCTAAATCTTAATTTTTTAACTATTCGGTGTTTGTTTCTACATGAATGCAGTTATATGGAATTTTACAAACTTATCCTGATTATAAGGTCAAAAAAAGGCATTCCACATTTTTTCGTTCTATCGCATTATCGTGGAATCCTGTTTAATGAAATATTCCTATATTTTAATGCCTGTGGATTAAAAATGTGTAACATCTACACCCGTGTATCTAATGGGATGAAGAATCCAAATCAGATTGTGTTGCTCTCAATTGTATATTGGTTTTATTCTGGTGTTGTTATAATACAAGACTTTCAAACGTTTGGGACAACTCACAAAAAAAAAAAAACAATTTATCACAAGTATGGTAGGCGACGAGCACATTAGACTGACCACTGAGGCCCCACCAAGTTCAAACCATGCTTTAGCCATTAGCATTACATGCAATAATTTCCATTCATCCCTCTTTTGCAGGTGTTCTCTGAGTACACTGTTAAAAATGCTGCATTAAAAAAAACAGCATTTTGACTGGCAGATCGGGACTACAGCACTGTTAAAACAATGGTGTTTTTACTGTTTTGCACGTTTCCAGTCCCTTTTTACAGTTATTTTATTTGTACATTTCGAGTCCCGGCTGACAGTCAAAACGAGGTTTTTAAGACATGTTGGATCGTAACAGTGTAATTCATACTCCACCTTACAAAAAATTGGATATCCGTCAGTGATTATTTCAGATAAAAAACAGCAAAGAATAATGAAATAAGGTATGGAAGGTTGGAAATAGTTTGAGTAGCTGAAAACACTAAGAGTAAACTCAACCCAGCCTCCATAGAATACTGTGAATGAACTAAAGGATCGATTGCAGTGGCGGTGCCAGACCTCTTTTTCTGCGGCAGTGGATGAGGGGGCAAAGTGAATTTGGGGGGAAAAAGGGAAATTCTGGAGGGGGCAAGGAAATATACAAAAATTGGAGATTTGAGAGTTTTAACCAATTTTGGCCAAAAATGACGGGATTTTCCCCCAAAATTGGTAAAAAAAAAAAAAAAATCAATGATTTTTGCCAAAAATCTGTCATTTTTTTTTTCGGCTGGTGGGGGGGGGGGAAAAATGGGTGGACAAGAAACAAATTGGGGGGAAAATGCCCCCCCTTTCCCATGTGAACACAGTTCTTAGCAGTTGGCTATTAAACCCCTAGAGTATTTTTTTTTCAGATCTGATGTATGTTTCGTGTTCAAAGCATTCACTTTGATATGATCTGCTCAAATTTGAATCTTTTTGATTATTGAGATTTTTTTTTCTCTTGTAGTGAGTCTACCCAATTATGGATGTCCTCCGATATTATATGTGCAGTGTAATGCTGTGGAAAATTCTCCACATGCATTCTGTAGGCACCTATAGTTTTTTGATATATTTCCTTTTTATTTTTTTTAATAAAGAAAGTGGGGTCAAAATACTTAATCTGCAATTCCTGACTAGAATTATATTCCTCTATCTGTCACACACAGTCAAAGGATTTTCATTTTGGCTTTATGGAAAATCAATTTACTAGCAACAAACCACTGTAATCACGAATTGGTTGTTCAAGAAAAATGGCAAATATAATCATTACTATCTCAGGTGATGTTATAGGCTATACAAACATCGAGTCAAAGTTATATCAACTCTTAAAATTTAAGAGGCAAAAAAAGTGTAACCCTTACAATATTGTCAGGTGTGGTTAATTCACGTCCAAAATAGAGAAATCACTGAACTTTCACTCCAAAAAGATTGAAAAAATATGAGAGTGAACACCACTTTTAAAATGTTGTTGTCCCTCCATTTAACTCTTTAAAGAGTGGCCATTCACTCGCTTAAAGTGAGCGTCACTCCTTTTTGATTCACATTTCCGCTATTTTTACTTGTTCTAAGGCTAAATATTCACCTCAAAACGGGAAGGAAGTGAATGTCCAGTCTTTAAAGAGTTAAATGGAGGACAACACCTTTTAGAAAGTTGTTCACTCTCACTTTTGTTGGGATGAAAGTTCATTGATTCTCTCTTTTCGAGTGGATTTAACAAAACATGCAACTATTTTTGGAGTGGTTTACACTCTTTTTCAGTGATAAGATTCATCTCTTTTCCATTTAGAGAGAAGCTGATTAAACAGGACTCATAGTAGATTTCAAAATAATGAGACCCCATTAACAGTTTTTGGGTCTTTCCATTCACTGTGAGATGGTAGAGGAATTATTTTAATGCCACATTCAAAATGTTTATGGTACTCATACATGTACAGTCATGTAGCTAGTAAATAAATGTTGACCTAAATACTAATTTCACATCTAAGTTAGCTTGGATGTTTCAATTGACGTTATCAGGTGAAAACGACAGCATTAGCTTCATTAATCGTGGTTATTTGAACCTAACTTAACTTTGACACTGCAAATTGTTTTTAACCCAAATAAACAAAAATTAAAAAAGCCCCAAAATAACAACCACCAAACAAAAAAACAACTATTTTTATTTGGCCACAAAAGTGGGGTCACCCTTGTTATTTAAGAGATTAGAGCCACAGCGGATTTGACAGCCCGACGCAACCATTTCATATTCCTTCTATCAATTTACCAGACCCTTGTAGAACTGAATGCATCATTTTCCAGTAGGGCCGATTCTGTACAGTAACTAAATGTCCGATGGACCAATATGTGTGTTGTAAGGGCACAAAGGCCACTCTCCACAAGGCCAGGGATTGAACCTTCCTCCATATCAATACCCCTATCGAAATATGCCAAGAAGTCTTCACCTAATTTGAAAAATCTACTATATAAATTAAATCTTGGTTGTAGTAAACGATTTTTAAAAAAACCTCTAATGAAAAAAAAAAGTTTGATGGTTAAAGGTTTTCCATGCACGAGGCTTTCCCTGACAGGTGGACTATAGTCTTCTCATCTATGTCCTTAATTTGAGATGGTACCTGTTTGTTTCTTTTTAAAAAATCTGATTGTGAAGTTGGAATAAACTTTTTGTTTGTTTGTTTGTTTGTTTTAATTAAAGGCAATCTCCTGAAATGCTCAATTCTAAGTTCACTTAAAGGACACTATCAGAGACTTTATCAGAAAGGTCAAAATGTTGAAACTTTGCAGGATTAGCTTATAGGGGTGCAACGAGAGATTCACATATCATGTGTCTCCAAATAAACTGAAAAAAAATTAACAAACTGATTTTTTGCCCTGATGTAAAGCTTACTGTAAAAGTGGAAATTTTCGCGCTACATTATTTTCGCGCTTTTCGCGCGCTTCTGAGCAGCGCGAAATTAAACCCGCTGCAAAAAAAAACAAAAAAAAAAAAAAACAAAAAAAAAAAAAAAAAAAAAAAAACAAAAAAAAAAAAAAAAAAAAAAAAAAAAAAAAAAAAAAAAAAAAAAAAGGTTTTATTTTTGTGTGGAGGTCTATACATAGGATAGCTGAAAAGAGCGAATTTAAAAACAAGCACAAATGTTGAAAAATCGCTGAAACGCGCAAAAAAATACCGCGCGAAAATTATCACTTTTCCAGTACCAGAAAAATATCCCCATCTGAAAGGATTAAGCTGAGAAATGTTTCCTTGGAACAAAAATTGTGAAATTTATAATTTCGTATTGGAGGGCAAAATACGAAATTCACTTATGTTTTAACATGAAATACGACCAAATCACAAAATCACCTTGTTTTTCTCTCCTTTAAGAAGACATTTCTTTCTAATAAGCCAAATACAAGGTAAGATCATTGATGTCCTAATCTATATGAAATTGATATTATGACACAAATTTGGGGTGCCTCAAATCTCTCTTTGGCACCTTAAAGTGAAGGATAAGTTTTTGGTAGAATTCTCATAAGTTACTTTTTCCACTGAAAAATTACGAAAAAAGGAAAAACTAGTGTGCCAAGATAACGATTCTCGCATTCGATTATATTTGTAAGTAGTGTCCGTACAGGTAATGACTAAAATTTGATTGTCCCCTTATTAGGTTGCTTCTGGTATTATCATTAGCAGGGCATATTAAGATACTGTTTTACAATACATGCAAAAAATCTGCTTGGGTGTGTTTTTGTTACTGTAAAATAGATATGTATCCTTCCGATGGCATAGACTTAAATTTGAGAGCAAATTGAAGACATTTTCTTATTTTGGTGAAATGTGTCAGTGCCACTTTAAATGTATTATTAAAAGTGAGGCTGGAGGTATTTCTGTGCTGATGAATGTCTTGTTTCAAGCATAAAAACTTTGTTATAATTCTCTAATTTGAATCTAGTCTGATTATTGGGATTTTTTTTCTCATAGTGAATCTGACCATTAAGTCATCTTTTAACTTGTCAATGTGGATATGTGCCAAGTATATACGTAAACATTTTTCTATGTATCTGTAGGCACATAATCTTTTAAAGTGCAGTGGGTCGATGTATCAATAGAATCTTAGTCAAATTCCAGATGATATTTGTGGTTATATCTGTTACATATCACAGCAGTCAAGTTTTAATTTTCTTCGGAGAACTCAGAATAAAAAAACACTATTATTTCCAGGCAATTTTGGGATTCAAATATGTTTACGATTGGTCTCACAATCAGCAATGATGGATGGCATCCATGCGTCCTCGTATTTTTATCCCACTGGGTCGGAAAGCCACCCTTGTGGGATAAAATAAGCCCACATCGGATTCAGAGTTTGTTGATGAACCACTCCTGTAACATGTTTGAATCCTTGGCACAGGTCAACAAAGAAAATCTGTATGAAAACTTATGATATCATGTATAGAGGAACATAACAATTCTCATTATGTTCAAACAGAAATCTTCTCATGATATATTTTAGCAAAATCTAAAGCAAAATGATATTGTGGCCATGTTTGTTGTCTCTGCAGTTTGCACATGGTGTTCTTGCGCGTAATCAGAGTTGTCCCAAACGTGATGAGACAACTGCGTCGATTTAAAGCGTAATGGATAAAGCATTTGTGAATACACATGCTGGGCGTGATGATGCGATTATTTGCATACCACGTGGGTTGATAAAAGGATCAAACAATGATAGCCTCCTGTAGAAGGAGATACGGTGAGTTCAGTGGCGTACCGATGGCAATCCAGAGGGGGACAAATTTCAAAGTAATCCCGCCAGAGGGGCCAAAACTTCGTTCAATGAAGTCTGAACTTGATGAAACGCACACATAGCGTGCAAAAATCACTGAATTTACTTTAATTTTGCCGAAATTTCCTGAAAAAGGAGGGATGAAAATGTATAGTTTTGAGTCTATATCATCCCGCTTTTTCGAGCCAGAGGGGGCAACTTGACCCTCCCACCCCCACCCCACCCCGGTCGGCAAAACCTTGGGAGTGTGAAGTTATAGTCAATAATGTAGTCAGAAAGTCATTACCTAGTCAGTTGAATTAAAGTAGTAAAGGGGCCATTCGTGATCCCCGCCTCGCCCCCCCCCCCCCCGACTACCTAGAAATGTTGAGATTTTATCATCTGAACGTAGCCTTAGTAATCCATGTGTGCTCAATCTTATGTGCAAATTCGGTGCATCGTAAGAAATCAAAATTTTTATTTTCTGTCGATAAATGGACATCAATAAAGCACCGTAGCATATGGGACCGTGGAAAAATGAGCAATGCTCATAACACAAAAAACGCAGACCGTGATTCAGCCAAATTTTGAGAATATGCTTTTCTCAAGGGATATCTAGTGATCAATGAATAAAACAGATGTGCTGGAATCCCAAATGCACCTTAAAAGGATCCTGGTGTAATGAAAACGTGTAATGAAACATGTACCATGTACACCGTTTATCTGGAAAATCAATAAACTTTTATGCAGTGTGGATTGAAGCTAACATTTTTGCCTGGACTCAGTGAAGTCGATTGCCCATCAAAGATGTAATCCACTCTTGATGTGAACCAGTAACCGCTTTCAGCTTGCCGCAAACGTGTTGTATGGCATGTGGTATTATATAACTAAGAGAGTGACTTATTGATTGGCATAGCTTCTTAGTGCAAAAGTATCCGGTTTAGATGAATTTATGGATTAGTGACAAAAGGCACCAAAATAGGTTCAGACTGGTAAAAAAACAAAGTCCATAGGCTAAACATCTTGCACCGTGTGCACATTCTCAGTACCACAATAATGGATTCATCAAATTATATTTCAAAGGGGATCATGAAATCAAATTATTCAAATTATGGGGCAAATGGGGCATATTTGCTCATTCACATTCCAACCAAACATCTTAGCACTAAGATTTCACAAGGTAACTGAGAAAATTGAGCTTCTTCTGATACCAAAAATTTTACCATTTCCAGAAAATCTGGGGTCCCTGGGATGACAACTATAAGGATGGACATGGACGTTGAAAATGTCCGCGATTGCAGTGGGTTTTGCGAGTATTTATTTGTACTCGAAATCTGCCACTTGAATCAATACCAAACCTAACTTTATGTATACTGTTGAATCCTTTTGTAATCATAGTTTAACACAAGACTATCCGCTCAGCGCTATGCACAAACCCCGGTTAATGGACTGGAAACGGACATCTTATACAAAGTTTAATATTATACATACAAAAAAATTAAAAACGACAAAGAAGTACATAAAAATATGGTGGGAAAAAAAATATTTTTATTTGAATAAAAAGTACAGTGTAGTTGAAACTGCTGCTCTGAAAGTCGATCGTTATGTTTCCCCACCCGCCCGCATTATGATTTCTGCCTGCAATTTGCGATGCTGAACATCTAAAGAAGTGCATTATTATCTTGTGATCACATTTATGTTAAAGAGGATAGCGCGCTTGCGCCTCCGTGGAAACATGCGAAAAATCATCACCTTCAGCATACGTTTGTATTTTGTTACTGGCAGATATGCGACCATCACGGCAAGTGGTTGGTTGCGATCGTGTATAAGGACACGGCGGTACTTTTTTTATCTGATTCTGTAATTTTCTTACGTGCGTAATCTACATTCCCGACTTGAGATTCAAAAAAGCTGTACCGGTGACATATCCAGATTTCAGGTGATTATTGCACCATGATCAATACAGAGTGACCTCAAAACACAAGCATTATTGATCGTTGTTCATTGTGTACTGGTGTAAACCACAATAAGCGGTTTAGTTGCGATTTGAGAGCCGTCGCTGGTGTCTATACGGGAGATGGTATGACAAATTCCTCAAAACCTTCATTTTTTTCATAATGGGTGGTTGGTTTATACATTAAAAGCAGTTATATGGAATGTACACACTTTAGCCCTGAGTATTAAGTTAAAAACATGCTTTCCAAATTTTTTCATCTCTTCGCATATCTTGTAATTCCTTTAAGTTCATTTTAGTGATTTAAAAACCAAAGAACAGGTGAAAATCATTCTAAATGTAGGGTGGTGTTTGGACACAATATGTGGGTATTAAGTACACTAAGGTTGGTGAAATGGCTGATCTGCCAAATTACGAACAATGAATAAGAAAAATAAATAGTTGCCTCATTATGATTTTTAAAAAATTTTGGATTTTTTTTAACAGTGTACCTCAATTGAAAAAGCTTAACTTTGGAACCAAACTTCCTTTAGCACTAAGATTTCACCGATAAATGATAAAAATATAGCTTTCTTCGATACCAAAATGTTAACCACTTCCAGTAAAACGGGGGTCCCTGGGGATGATACTATAAGGATCCGACCATGGACGTTTAAAAATGTCTTGATGGCCGGCGGGCTTTACAGTATTTGTTTGTACTCGAACCTCGGCACTTCAATCTCTATACGCACCTAATTCTATGTATCACTGTTTTGAATACTGTTTTTTATATTATTTATATACAAGTATTTTTATAATTCTGACCACTTTTGGAAAATGACCTCTATACAAAGTTATCTCAAAAAACCTCGAATTATGGCCCGTGGACACAGACACAATATGAACAGGACAGGGAGAAATCAAAGATTTTATTTTTAATTTGAAGTTTTCCTTTGTAATTGTGATTTTTTTAAGGCGTATGAAAGTCGCCCGAGGACGTGTTATAATTTTCTGCCTGCATTTGGATGGCTGTCTGACCCCGTAAAAAGTTCATTATTTTGTATTTGAAAAAAATATAAAGGTTTCTTCTTGTGATCACATTTATGTTATTCATTTAGTAGATTTTAAAACCAAAGAATCAGTTTGCAAAAATGCATTTCTAAGTAGGTGGTGTTTTGACACAATATTGTGGGTATTTAGTGACACTAACGGTTGGTGAATGTCATGTATCTGCAAATTACGAACAATGAATAAGAAAAATAATAGTTGCCTCATTAGGATTTTTAAAAAAAATGTTAACGGAAACATAACCTTGCTTTCATTGTCTAAATTCAACCAAACATCCTTTAGGACTAAGATTTCACATGGTAAATAGAAAATAGTAGCTTTCTTCTGATAACCAAAATTTTTGACCATTTCCAGTAAAATCTGGGTCCCTAGGGACGAGACTTATCAGCGATTGGACCATGGACCTTTAAAATGTCCCTTGATTGCAGTGGGTTTTACAGTATTTGTTGTAATGTCTGCACTTGAATCCTATACCAAACCTAACTCTGATGTATCTCTGATTTGGAATACTTTTTTTGAACTCATAGTCTTAACAACAAACTATCGGCACTCAGGCGCTATGCAGATAACGCCAGTTAATGACTGGAACATACGCTCTACAAAGTTATTCAAAACTCTGAATTATGCCAGTGGACATAGACACAAATATAGACAGACAGGGAGAAATCAAAGATTTTTATTTTGAATAAGTACCGTGTATCTGAACGGCCTGCTCGAAAGTCGATGTTATGTTTCCCATTACCCGCCCGCATTAAGATTTTCCTGCCTGCATTTGAGATGCTAAACCCCTAACAAGTTCATTATTTTGTATTTGGAAAAGAAAATATAAAGGTTTCTTCTTGTGATCACTTCCTGTTATGTCATTTTATTATATTTTTAACCAAAGAACAGTTGCAAATCTTCTAAATGTAGGGTGGTGTTTTTGGGACACATCTTGTGGGTATTTAATACAGAAGGTTGGTGAATTGCGGTATCTGCAAATTACGAACAATGAATAATAAAAATGAAATAAGTTGCCTCCTTATTATTTTTAAAAAAAATGTACGGGAAACATAAACATTGGACTTTCATTGTCTAAAAAGGACATTCACACCAAACATCCTTTACACTAGATTTCACAGGGTAAATGAGAAAAAAAAATAGTAGCTTCTTCTGATACCAAAAATTTGACCATTTTCCCAATAAAATCGGGGTCCCGTGGGGACGATACTATTAGCGATTGGACCATGGACTTTAAAAATGCCCTTTATTGGCTCAGTGTGTTTTTACAGTAATTTGTTGTACGTGCTCTGCACTTCAATCCTATACCAACCTAACTTCTATGTATCACTGTTTTGGAATACTGTTTTGTCATAGTCTTAACACAATACTATTTCCCAGCTCTCGCTATGCAAAAACCCAGGTTAATGACTGGAAATGACCTCTATACAGTTATTCAAACTCTGAATTATGCCCAGTGGACGAGTAAAAATATAGAACATGACAGGGAGAAATCAAAGATTTTTATTTTGAATCATTACAGTATGGTCTGCACTACTGCTTCTACTATGAGCTAGTAAAATCTCAATTCCTTGGCACAGTTTTTTTCAGTACCTTGCATTCACCAATGTATTTAGAAAACTACACCCCCTGGTTTTTGGGTATGATATTTGATACCCTATCCACACAGTCAGTTCATGTCAATGTATGACAAGTACAACCCACTGAACTGTGTCCCTGGTGATGAGCATATTGTAACTCATAGTGTCTGGCAATACCCTACAGATATCCCTGAGCTGCCCTCATATCTTTCAATTCTTTTTTTTGTGGATTGTAAATATTAGAACTGTATACAAACCTAGGAGAGGCCCAGGAATGTAAGGTGGGTGTCTGTGAGGATCTACAATGTGAACGTGAAATTGAATTTTACAATATTCTGTGCTTTAAAAAAATAAAACTTTTATTTAACCAAACGTGGCATTTTACTGTGATCACCCCTTGCGGCACAATTCTAATGAAGCTTTCCCTGCAGGTAAATATGTTTTACTTGTATTCCTGTCGTCAGTGCGCGCTTGAAGAGTGCCTCTGAAGTGGCCCCCTATCAACCCGGAAATAAAATTCCAAAATTTCTGCAAAATCGTTTTTTTTACACGAGATGATAAGAGATGAAGTTGACCGACATGTCTTGTCGGAAATATCAAAATACAGTTGTCTCTTCCCCGATAAGGATTTTATTTGCAAATGATGCAGTTACAATGGTTGGAGAGTTTTGTGTGGATAAAATTACCTAGCATTTGTTGTGTAGGTAACTATGTTACCACTATTGCAGTTCCCTATATGTGTCGGCTTTTACTAGCCAGTTTTTAATGTGAAATTCTATATACTTTGTAATGTTCTTAGACCAGTTAGGGTGGAGGAGGTAACTTAGTCCTCTTCCCATGTGGCCTCCAAATCTCTTCTCAGGTCTTTTTTTTAATACGGAAATGGTTTTTTGTGTGGTTACCAAGAAAACAGTGGCACCCATCATCATCATTTTTTTTGGGGGGTGGATGGAGAAAGTGAAAACTTAAATTTTTGAGGCTAAATAAGATATTGTTTGTTTGGGGCTCATGCTACTCTGTTAAAAACCCCTATGGTTTGACTTTTTGTCAGTCCCATGCCATTTGAATGTTTTTTTATTAATATTTTAATTTGAAAATTAAAAAAAAGATGGTTTTTTTTGTGTGTGTATTGGATTTGATATTTTTGTGGGGGGGCAGGTGAAAGAAACATATTTTGGGGGAAAATGTCCCCCTTTTCACCCACTGTGGTACTGCCACTGCAAGACTGATACTCACACGAACTTGTATTTTTACCAGTGAATGGAAGTCAAGCTAAGGGACTGGTCAATATATGCTGGGGAATGTGTGTGTGTTTGGGGGAGAGAATAATCAGACCTGCCTTAAACACAGAACTGACCAGGCTGTAGCCAATCCCCAGCCAGCCTGTTATTCCACGGGGGAAATTCATGTAGGTGCAAACATCTCGATTTGGCAAAGGGTGCAAAAAGGCTGAATGTACAATGAATGCTTTTCTTCCCAGTTTTAACTCAAAGTATTTCCAAGAGGGCACTCTACCCCTGCTATCCTGCTCACCTGACCAGACTATATCATAGCTTATCATAGGCTGATAGGACTGGGTTAGGATTTAGTACTGAGATTAGAGTTGAGACAGGGTTAAATGTATGGTTGGAGGATGAAATGGTGGGGTGCTGGTTCTTGAGCAAGATGGGTATGGGGATGTGAGGCAATAAGGGTAGAATTTTCAGGCCTTTTGGGTAAGTGAAATTACCAAAAACTGGCAGTAAAATGGAAGGTGTGTTTTTCCACAATTGTTCTCAAAATTTTGACTTTTTAAAGAAAATGCTAATAACTCTTGTTTGTAGCAAACTTTACCAAATTTACCTAAACATTTGGCAAATTTTATCTGAGACCCCAAAATGTGTGTTTGGGCAAATTTTACCCAATCTTGTTAATTTTGGCCAAAAATGAGACTCGTAGATAGTGAACCAACATTGGGTAAAACTTTTTGCCCAACATTTTTGCATGAATTGTTGTCAGGATGCAGAGGGAGAAGATTTCTATTTCAAAGTCAAATTTAAAAGTTGTGCAAGCTGTTTAAAGTGGCATTTGGCACATTTTCACAAAATATAATTTCTTCAAATTTCCTCGCAAATTATATATAATTTATAGTCTACGCCATTGGAAGAATAAAAATAACATACCGCAAAAACAGATAAGAGGCCACAGACATCCAGATAGTTCCTAATTTGTAGGCTAACTTTTACGTTTTGCCATAACTTTGATCAACAATGTATGTATTACATGAATATTTCTACTCATTGATATTAAAACCACAAAGATTACAGACTGGTCAAACAGGGTGGATGCCATGGGAATCACTCCTGCATGTGATTTCTTGTTTAAACACCATTTTCCGTTGTCTGCTGAATTAATGACTCCTGTAGTCCTGACTTAAATCATTTCATGTATACACCCATGCAAAAATATCCATTTTGGAAAACTCTATGGTGGCATTCTTTTTCAATGTGCCAGTGTTTCTCTGTATAACATGTAGTTTTGAGCAATCACTTATTTTTTCACAGTTCACATGTACATGGTGTCCTTCTCCAGACTGCTAAAAAAGATGGCGCAAATAAAACCATTGAGGTATCAATTGCCCTGAACCCGGTGAATTGATGATGTTTTGTAATGCGAACTTGTCCAGTTCATATGTGATTGTGGGGGGGGGGGGGGGTGGGGGCGGGGGGGGTATTGAAATTGACTCTGTACATGGCAAAGATAGTCACAATCACGATCATACTATATGCCATTTGTGGACGTGAAGAACCTAATTTCTTAATTGCAAACAGAATCCCTCTTTTTTGAGGTTGTCCCCCCCCCCCTTTCTGCTTTACAGTATGTTACAAACAGAGGGGTCCATAGGTTTTCAGAACAACTTTGGTTAGAAAAAATACTTGAATTTGTAAATGCGTGTCAACATCTCAAGAGGCAGTGCTTTTTGTAACTTTTTTCCATTTTTGGAGTTAATCCCACATAATGAAAATTGGACACATCTATGCATCTACTAAAAGGTTTTTAAACAATTTCCAATTTTAGAGCTAAGAAGCATGTATTTACAAATATGTAATGATCTTATTTGGGATCTTGTGAATCTATTGGCCCCCTCAGTGAATGGAGGTGTGGGTACTATTTTCCTGAGATCGAGACTGAGAATGACGAATGCAAATACTTGAGTGTCTCATAAATTGCAGAAGGATTTTCCAGATATGACATTTATTGGCTTATTGGGTGTGCCCAAAACTATGAATAATGAAGTGCGTACAATGCTCATTATAATACTTTGGGCACTCAAATGTGGTTACACTGGGGAAAGGAAATCTGCCCATCTCCTTTCCTAAATCTGTGGTAAGGTCCTATGTATTGCTTTGTCCATCCACAACGTGTATGATCACAGCAAAAAGAACCAATAAGGAACTGGTAACATGCGTATAAGACCGATCGAAATAGGTGACTATTTCCCTCTGATGTCAGTGGGAAATAGGCATCTATTTCCCCTCTGATCTCTCTCTTTTGCTCACTTTCTCGTGAATAGTTTAACTATTTGTGTCTGTGACGCAATTTTAATCAATCAATGATCATGAATATATTCATTGAGGGGCTAATAGCTTAACCATGGTTTTTGTAGCAGGTCCCTAGCCACAATTTGTTTGTAAGGGCGATTTATTTTTCTCATTGTACCGTTTGAGAAGATCCTTAAAGTTGGGGATGGCCCTAGATTGTTTACAACTTGCAGAAAACATGGGATTCCCCAGGCCCGTAACTAGGATTTTTTGGGTTGAGGGCATTTTTTTTTCAAAAGGGGAAATTCACCAGAGGCAATTTGTCCAAAATGGACCGTTTTACCAAAATGTTAACCTTTCCCTTAGAAACAAAAAAGCATAAAAAACCTATGTTTTTGGCTCATTTTGCTTGCAAATTTTTTTTATTTTTTTTTTTTTTGCTTGTTGAGCTCTTTTTAGGAGTTTTTTTTTGCTTTTTTGAATTGCCGAATTAAATTTAACTTCAATTTAACTTTGGAATTGCAAATTTTTTTTTTTTAATTCCCCCCCCCCCAGTTTCCCCCTGGCCATAAGAAAAATGCAGATTTTGGAAAAAATCCGCGATTTGGGGCCAAAAACCATCAATTTGGACAAATATCAGTGATTTTTTGGGCCAACATTTTGTTAAAATCATGGGAATTGTATTTTTTCCCCAGAATTCAGCCTTTTTCCCCCAAAGAATTAACTTTCCTCAACTTGCACACCAGAAGAAGAAGTGGTGCCACCACTGCTCATACTACACTATTGTACATGTCTCCAATAAAGACTAAATAAAGTCATGATGGGCTTTCAGAGCCCTATAGTTGTGCGGTCAAAGTCAAAATTTGGGTCATCATTTTGAAGAATTCCCTATAATTCCCCATGTGTTTGTCTCAATCAAAGTTATAGTCTAGTGGGTCTAAGGGGTGTTCTTTGCACCCCCCTGAATAAACTTCTAATCAATGTCACTATATTAGAAAAATGCGTAGAAAATGATTAGCTATGTTAAAAAAACAAAAAGTTGTCCCACGTATCATTTTTTATGCAAATTTATGCAATTAATATCGCCATTACAGAAAAATACAATTTTCGATATATGTCAGTCCCAACACTGTTGATAAAGGAACAAATGAGGTGACTGGACCTATGTTTTGAGGGTCAAAGATCCAGATGGAACCAGTTTGAAAATTACCAGATGTCCCCATGACGTAATAGGCCATTAGGGGGGGACGAAAGGAAAAAAGAAGAGGATATGGAGACGAGAGAGGGGGTCGCCATTAGCCAAATCCCTATTGGGGTTCCTACGTGGCCAATACTCCACCGACCCTTCCACATACGATACAAGACTATGTTTTTAGGGTCGCGGATAATTGAAAAGGCACCATAAATTTGTTTTTTTGTCATTACTTATTCACGAAACACACCATATCAAGAAAGTACAACTCCGACAAACTATGCAAATTAGGGACTTCAATGTCGATAGTCTTGTATTGTGGTAATTATAATAAACGTTGCTGGCCAAGTAAAATTTAGACTTCTATACATATTGTCACATTTCTCTTATATCAAGGTATGGAATGATACAAACGAATGCGAACTAAGATACTGTGTGTTATCATCCGAAAAGGCAGCGAAGAACGAACTCTACATTCTCTAATGACTCTCTGCCAACATGCAAGTGTGATATCCATTGTATCATGGTAGTTTTTAAACCCTCAGTATATTTTAAAGGAACTACAGGAGAAAAACTTACTTGGCCAAAGACTTCTAAAATCAATCCAAAACAAGATTATCAACATTTAGACTTAAAAATCTGTAAAATACTTTTACAAAGCATTAAGCATCATTGTATATAGTTTTTACACCCTCAGTAAATTTAAAGGAACTGCATGGATGAGCAGCTTCATAAGGAGTGACATCTCCGGCAATCATAGAGTCCCCATATCACATGCTATCTTCTACCTGATCATATCTAACTGTGACAGCCAAAAAACTATATCTTGAACGGTTGGATATCGTCATCTGTTGGGAGTTGATACACAACCGGAAGTACGGACTTCACGGAGGCATCGCCCCCTCGTAATGTCTTCCGGTGGTGGACCCTTCTTCCCACCAGAATTTGTTTTTCGTGACAAAGTAGAGATTAAGGGCGTTACCCACAAGGCCCCCTCAAGTCTACTCTCCACTTGGAAGAGCAAAGGGATCACGGGCCCAGAAACATTTGTTTACAAGTTTCCAACTTTTATCTGTTTTGAAGCTTTCGCTCTCCACCTTCTTACAATATTCACTGCTTTCCATGATCCATGACCTTCCTTGGCCTCTCACACAGTCGAATTATAGTTGTAAAGATGACTTAGATGAGATATTGTCGCAAAGTTAAACCAAATCTACGGGCAAGACCTGTATCGTGCAGTGCCAGAGGACAATGGAAATTAGTCTCAGATATATATGTTCCAAAACAAGCATCTCACCATGATGCTGCACCGGTTTGGCACTCTGAAAGTTACATGTTTTGTTTTGAGTTAAAAAACAGCCCTGTCCAAGAACCCTGGGGGGTCAAAGAATCTACATAGGCCTCAACATAGACCTCAACTTATGTCAAAGACAACATCTTAGTCCACTTGGAAATGGATAACTTGAATAAAATCTCTACTAATGTCCATGGCAGCAACAATTGTCAACTGTGCTGCAGGGATCTTGATACAGGAAGTGCAAACGGAGTCGAAAGCAGAAGACAATAATTCTGCCGGGTTTGTAGATAAGTTGCAGGGTCAGTTATAGCTTGAAAGTCAACAAACCAGAAATTCCTCCCACCATTCACTCACGCGCATGGCCCAAAGTTTCCTGAGGGCTCATCCTTCACACCATTTTGAGAAGACACGATCTTTATATATACTTACCAATGCAAGAATATGTTGTATGGCTTTTTATCAGGTTTAATGGCAGCAAAGGCAAGATTGCCTGTTCCTGGATTAGGAGCCTTCTCATCTCTGCAACTGGGACTCCCCATGCACCCAGAAAATCATAACTCGAGGGTCTATGGACTCATTGAAATTTGAAAGCCTTGCAAAATCGCAAACAACCTTGAACACACTGTCAATGTTTCCAGGAGTGTAGCTTCAGAAAACAGTTATTCCCAAAATGCAACTGCATACTTTTTGTTGTGATCTACCTTTGTAAAGTCCTGGTCTTTCATTGGGTCCTTCTGGAGCGTCAAGCAGGTTCTCAGGAGCGATGGTTCGTTTTCATATTTACACACACTAACAAATACTTACAAGAGCACACACCCACACACAGGACCACACACACCAAAAGCAAGGGTAAACAAAAATACCAGCAAGATCTCACTCTGTTTGAAGAAGAGATTCCAATGTCCTACAAAGGACGGTAACAAAATGCTTCTGGTTGGCGGCTGGCATCCGAACATAGCGTTCATTTGCTTCCTTGAGTTTATGCTACAATAGGGATAACACATGACGGAGCGTCGAAGACCGAAGATCCTTTTCTTAATTTTCCGGACGTTTTCTTTTGGCTTGATTACAACCTGTCACTGTCTAGGTATGTGGAATATTGGCCAAGTTATACGCCAACAATATGGATTTTTAGCTATGGCGACCCTAATTTGCATTTTACTTTCATGCAGGAAAAGATCGGTATGTTCAAAATGTTCCACCTGTTTCTTTGACCCTCAAAATATAGTCCAGACATCTTTTTGTTTCTTTACACCAACAGTATTGGTTGAGATATATCGAAAATTGTATTTTTAAGCTAATGGCGACCCTAATTTTGCATATTAACCGTCATCATGGGGACATCTGGTATTTTCAAAATGGTTGCAATCTTGATCTTGACGCTCGAAACATAGGCCCAGGAATACCTCATTTGTTTGTTCATTTATTCAACATATTGGCTAGATATATAAAAATCGAAAATTGTATTTTTAGCTAAGGCGACCCGAATTTGCATATTATGGTTCATCATGGGGACATCTGTAATTTTAAAATGGTTCCACCATCTTGATCTGACCCTCGAAATTAGGTCCGGTCACCTCATTTGTTCATTTATCAACAGAGTGGCTGAGATATATCGAAAATTTGTAATTTGTTCTGTTAATGGCGATAACTAATTTTTGGCAAATAAATGCATAAAAATAAGTACGTGGGACATTTTTTGATTTTTTTAACATAGCTAATCGTTTCTACGCATTTTTTTCTTATATAGTGACATTGATTAAAGTTTATTTCAGGGGGTCTACAACACACCCCTTCTACCCACTAGACATATTTTTATAAAACAATGTCATGATCCCTCTCTGTGACCTATGGTTTCAAGCAGGGGGGCCCGGCCATAGAGAGCGTCCGTTTTTGCCGTTCCCATAGGTTTAGAAGGCACGTAATCACGAAAACTTTGAAATATTCTATCCTAAAGTCGGGGGTAGAAATATGTTTAATATCAATATTTTTCCACTCAAAATCCTTTGGAGTTGAAGAATCACTCCAGTGTAATTATTTTTTTTTTTGGTATGAATAACGGACGCAAAACGGGAATCCATTTTGACCGAGGCTGGTTTGACCTCATGTTCAAATAACAAAAGGACAGCAGATCCTTCAGGGTCACCCGCTATTTATAGCGCGGACCATGTACCATGCCCGTAACCATTTACCCTATGCACCACCGTTGAATGATTACGTTGACCTGCATTTAGCAATCCTCTCATGTCCGTATGTCTTTAAAACGATTTGATGAATAGTTTTGTGGCAAGCACAATTATGAACCACCGACTAAAGCAAGGCAATTTAGATCGGTCGCGTCTCCGTATGGGAATTCCCACTGGCCACTCACTATCTATTTATAAAACGGCGCACAGTGACTTCACTGCTCAGGCTCTCCCAATGGACTAGTTCGGCAGTTTGCGCTCCCTTGATGAAGCTTGGGCCGCCCACCGCCCTGGTTTCAATGAAACATTTTTGTAAAGCTTCTCAGGTGTGATTGTACAATCAGACAAGGCCATGGTTTTGATATCTCCATAAACCATGTTTAAAAAGTGCATGCAAGGTCCACCAATTCTGCTGCCCTAAGCCGAGCCCTCGGCCCTATCAAACCAAAGAAAAAGGCGCGGTACTTAATTCTAGCCCAGAATAACCAGCTAATACAGCTATTACAGGTCAGTTACTGTAAAAACAGAGCTATTTACGTACCTCCAGCTAATAAAGCTAACGCAAGTAAAAACTCAAACCTAAGATTTTATCAAACAGAATTATTTTGATTTCTTCATTTGGCCCGCCAAACAGATTTTTTAACTCACTCTTCCCTTTGATCAGAAGGTAAAGCACTCTTTACCTACCAACTGGCCTTTGCAAACTCAAAAAGCCTTTTACATGCAAATTTGCCTCTATTTTTAATCCCCACTGGTTTGTTGCGCGCTGTTTTCTGTTGACACAAGTTCTTTATTTAGAATTGTCTACCACAATGCTGACGATTTTCAGCACAGCCTGGAGTTGACTTGCGCGAGTGTATAAGTTCAATTTGGAGTTAATTTGGATTTCAGTGAGCTTATGTTAGACCAGCCTAAATGCCCCTAAAATTGCCTGCATGCGCTGAGGTGCATAACAATCAGGTCGAGGTGTGTTGTAAAGTTGCCTTAGTAAACCAGCCAAAATTAAATGTGTTCATTCCAGACAGAGAGGAAACAATAATAATTGACATCAGAATTGTCACCAGTGCATGGTAAATAGTGCCGGTGTTAGAAATTTGGACCTAATTACATGCACTATTTGGCCTGGTATTCTCAATACAAACAGAGTCTAACATTAGAACCGTGTTTAAAACAGGTTAGTCCTAATGAGTGGACCATTTCTTCCTTCAAATATTAACTGTGAACAGTTAAATGTAATGAGTGGAGAAAAGTCATCTGGATGGGGCGGAATGGCCCATCCATGAATTTTCTTCACCCATTACAGCACACTTTTAGAGTAGTGGAAAAGAAGAAAAAAAAAAGGTCCAGTGGTCCATGAGTGTAGGGACTAACCCTGGATTAACCCGGGTCTAAAGTTAGACTCCTTTGAGAATACCTACTCTTACATGCACTTTATTTACAGAGTAACATAGTATTGACAGCCCTTTATTTTCCATTTCCTTCATTTTGAGTTCACCCAAAACAAGTTTAGACCGTTAATTAAACGTTCATCATGTATTTTAGGACAAAGGGGATTCTGAGGAGACCAAAATTATCTAAATTGCACTTGATGGTTGTAGACACTTTCCAAGAACATTCTTAGAGCAAAAAGAGATTAGAAGCTCACAGGGAATGTTTCAGAGTTTTGTAGGGCAAAAAGTAGATGAGAGTAGAACACTCACCCAAGGATATTTCATGTTTATAGGAAAAAAGTCAGCCGAAAATACCAAAAAAATGTGTTAGTTTTGAACGCTGCTTGTCCCCATTCAGCCAGCTAGGGAAGCATGCTTGAATAAAACTATCATACACAGAAAAATCATCTGTTTATGCATAAACATGGCATTTTCGGCTATTCACTGTGAGGCGATTTTATATGTTTTATTAATTGCAAAAATCCTGGTGTATACACTAAATGGCAATTGCATTTTTATGAAATTCTTTTGTCCCTTAAGAAAGGGATATATTTAACAGATATTTAAAATGGTTTTTCAGTTCCATAGGTAACAGTTTTGGTGTGTTGACAAGAATTGCAGAAGACACATAGGATTACCTCGGTTGTATGTGTTATGTGTGTGTGTCTGTCGGTCAAAATGTTAACCCTTAATTATATTGCATGCCGTATGAGTTTCCGTGTGTTTCCAGTTCATTCTTACGACGGTCATTGATTGTTCAGTGTGTTTAAGGGCTTACGATATGTAAATGTGGAAAGGGGAAGAGGGAGGGGGGTTGACATGGTGGTGACTCATGTGACCTTTGACTGGTCAAAATGTGAACCATTATATATTGCATGCCGTATGAGTTACGTAAAGGCTACAATGATGTAACTGGTGGAACGGTGGGCGGAGTGGTGACATGTGCGTGACCTCATGTGACCTTGGGGACATCATGTGACCTTGGGCCCCTTCACAAAAACTGCGATGGCAGACACCAATTTTTAGGGCATAAAGCCTTGTATATAAGAAATGAAGACTGTGATGGACAGTCATGTGACCCAGTCATGACAATGATAACAGGAGGTTCCAA
Organism: Ophioderma brevispina; assembly: GCA_023653785.1. Classification (NCBI taxonomy): domain Eukaryota; kingdom Metazoa; phylum Echinodermata; class Ophiuroidea; order Amphilepidida; family Ophiodermatidae; genus Ophioderma; species Ophioderma brevispina. The sequence continues at coordinate 54,179 of JAMKCH010084782.1, forward strand.
AAAATGAACCCAAACGCAGGCAAAAAAATTCCGGTCACGAGGTTATCACAGAGTAAAAAGGGTGCAAGAAGGGCTGATTTTTTACACAAAAGATGTTCTCCCATTTTTTGCCTTCCTCCCCAATGCTTGCCACTGGTGATGCAAGCTATGTATTTAGTAGGCCTATTTAAAACTCACAGAATTTTAGATCTTAGAAAACTGATTTTACCGGAATATTCAACAGAAAACTTGATTGTTCAGTGAATGACCATAATGTTGGTATTTTATTTTTCATTCAATATATGCGATTTTTTGTAAATTTAATCTGAAAAAAATAACTTGCCAGCTGGCATGCTTTCACATTGCAGCTGGAAAAACAGTGCTACCTAAAGATGATAGCCCACAGCTTCTGCAACAGGCCAATTTAGGTTAAACACAGTATCCAGTCTAGAATCCAACCAATAATCCATTTCCACTTTTCCCCCCTAATTGATCAAATAGTTCGTTCA
>JAMKCH010084783.1:0-126323 GCA_023653785.1 Ophioderma brevispina
TTTTTTGGTCACATATCAGATGAAAGGAGTATAATGCTTTTAGGAATACCACAGACCTCTTCAGAAGTAGACTTGTTTGGTTGGAGAGAGGCATTTTCTTTAAACAAATTGGATGCATGTAATTGATTCAATTTTATATAGTTCACTTCTTTTTTTATTCAATAGGTAAAGAAAAATATGAAATTGCTTTCAACATTCACAGAAGCATATGCCTAAAAGTGATCAATTTTTAAAACTCTATTACAATGGATTTAATTAATCGCGAGAGAGAGGGGGAGAATGTTGGAAGAAAATCACCAAATAGTTAAAAGGAGGAAGTACTTGAGAAATTTGTCATAACGTCAGCTGAAAATTGACATGTTGTTATGGTGACTCAAAATGTTCACTACCAGCTGATTGTACTACACACCAGTACAGAATGAACAAACATCAATAATGTACATGTTTGAGGTCAAACTGCTTCGGTCATGGTGCACAATATCACACTATAAAATCTGGAACATCTGTAGGGAGAGGTTTTTTTTTAATTTCAAGTCTGAATTTTTATATGCATGTATCAAAATTCCATAATCACATAAGATGTAGTGCTTTGACTTTAATGTGCAGATTTCAAGCCAACCATTGCCAGTAACAAAGACACCTATACATAGGGCTGTCTACTCATCTGGGTCACTTGCCGGTGTACCCTTAATCATCGGCCCTCGTTTCACAGTATCACTTCTCGACACACAACATTGTGCATACTTTCTAATAAGTCCAAATCTTAGTTTCATCGGAAGGTGAAAACAAACTCCTGAACAAACTTTGATTCAAGGCCGTTTGACACCCTTTATGACCATTTCTTTGGATTGTTTCTAGCATGCAAGTGAAATGAATAGGCATTCCAAAATGTGCATTTAATTTCCTAACTACAGCTAGCATTTCCAGTCTCTTCCTATTTTTTGCCTTTAACACAGCGACCTATGGAAATTCCTACTACTGCAAATGGCCGCCATATAACTTGTAACGTCATCTAGACATCCCTATGGATTCTTATGATTTTTTCCCCTAATCTGGATTAGCAAATACTAATTACTCTGTGAACCCCAAAGCTCTACCTGCCTTCCATACATCATTCTGATTGGCAATTACATCATGTCATTTCACAACCAATTGAAATGCATACTCTGCCAAGCAAACCTAAAAATGATTCTTACCATTGGTGCCTAAAAAAATCTGTTTCCATTTGATCAATCAGTAGGTTTGCTTTTTGGTGTTACAACACACTGACTTGCCAAATGAACCTCTTGCTTTCAAAAAATGCTTTTCAGGGATGGTAGCATCATAATCATTTCAATATAGTACAACACTTTCAATTACTATTCCTGCTCTCTGGCAATGCCATTTGTAACAATTCCATTCAAATGCACTCACTATGACCAGAGGGCCCACTTCAGTACTTTCTCTCATAGACCCGATCAGTTGGGTTGTGACATATTCTAAATTGAATAAATTTTCTGTCTGATTTTACCTGTGGGGCTTGGGCAAATAATTTTTGTTTTAATACCAAACACACTGAAAAGGCAAGGTAGACAGTTGCTTGTGAGAAGGTCAGTAACTGAGGCCCAATGTACCTCATAAACTATATTATATAGCCTTATTCACTTAATTCATGGGTCACCACATTGGATACAAAAATGTCATAACACACAGATCATCTAGGCAAATTGTGCGATATTGAACATAGTCCCCCTCCCTAAACTAAAAAAAAGCAGTAAGTAGCCGTACCCTGGCAAGAATTCACTCTATCAATCACCTACGTTGAGGTCTCCAATTCACCTCTGTTTGCTTCCACTAGCAAGTTCAATAAGTTCACTTGGCAGAACTCTTGTTCAATCTGTCAGTTTTTTTTCCTCCGCATTTGTGGTCCTGATTACACCAACCAATGCACCTGACCACAATGTGGTCTTTGTGGTTTTATACCTTGACTGGTAGGCTCCTGTACAGGTGCATTAACCGACCACTGGGGGAGTGTACCAATTTATTTGTTTAGTGAATCTTCCTCAAGACATGTGTAGTTACAAGGATTCCAAAAAGGTATATATTGTATATTGTACACCTTATAAAATATTCATGAGATAAAGGCATAATTACTCCCTTTCATTGGTCAATTGCACCGTACACAGGGATGATAAATTGATCTATCAGTGAATTTGAGCGATTTCCCATGCGGTATTTTTACTACTAATTTCCCTATCATCGTACCCCAGATGATGTTAGCATTTTGTCACGCATTGTAAGTATTACGGTTCTCCTAACAAAGGAACTTTCCTCCTCTTTAACAACAACACACAAAATTGCCCTGGCAGTAGTCGGTCAGCGTCTGTGATAGACGACGAATTGCTGCGCGGTAAAAAATAACGATGCACAAAACTCGATTTGTTTGTCCGGAAAGATGTTAACATCTTTTCAGACTACTGTAAAACGGAAAAGTGAAGTTCTCTCGCGAAGCGAAGCGCAATAAGTGTGCCGACTTGGAGAGTTTTTTTTGGGTGGTTTTTAACGGCAGAGTATTGCGAGGTTCGTAAACAGGATGGCGATTCCATGCAAAGTACAGCTTACTGTCAACACGATATGGTCTCCAAATGCACGTTGAAAATACCATTTTCTCATAATATTTTATTAAGGTGTAATAAACAAATACTACATTCTCCGGGTTCGGGGTGTAAGGCTGTAGCCAGTACCAACCGCGGGAAAAATAAATTTCACTATTCCCTCCAACATGTAGTTTTGGTATACTACCTGTGCTTATAGTTTTTTTGGTTATGGGGCCAAAAACTGTAAAAATGTTAAAAAGTCAAGTTTTTTTTGGTTTGTACAAGGGGGTCAAAAATGAAAAGTTGCTCCAATTTTTGTAAAATGTGGTTCAAATGTTTGTTTAGCTCATAGAATGAAATATAGGAATAGTTCTGACTAGCTTACGTGTTTGGTTTATTAACCCAAACTGGTGAATAAAGTCAACAGCTATGCAGCTATTGGATTCTATTGATTCTATTGTTTGTAAAATATTCAAATATGATGAGTGGAAATCCTTAAGGGGGAGAGGATATATTTCCACCACCTTTGGCAATTTTGGGCCCTTCTTCACCCAACACCTTTTTCCAAGAAATTTCACCACGGCAAGACTAATTGAAAAATAGTGGAATGTTTGATTTTTTCCACAGAGGGCAAACCTGCATGTCACACCCCCCCTGGAATCAATCTCTCTTAATTAAAATCATCAATAAAAAGTAAGACGCACTTTGTGAATTCACTACTTTTGCTTATTTCCTTGGGGCATAATTCCTATGGAAAAATCATCAGTATACAAAGAATCTCAAACAATGGCATATTTCTGCATTACACATAATGAATTCGTTCTTTCTGGCTTGTTTTTTTTTTCATCATTTCATAATAAACCACCTTGATCTATATAGGAGTATGTAGACTTCTCTTGACAAAATTACACATTGTCCAGGTAGCTGATCTTGTGGGTATGGTGACATACACAAATGGGATAAAAATAGTTGAGGTATTCATAATGAATTAATTTTTATAGCTTTAATTGAAGGTAACTATCAGTGATCCCCCCGAAAGTGTAAAAATATTTGAAGGGTAGTTAGTCTGCTGGCAAATTTCCCATAGGTATTTTTCCCAAGAAAAATTTGCCCCCCCCCAAAATGAGTTGAAACAATGAATGCCAATCAATGTGTTTTTGCGAAAGTTTGCAGTAATGTTCCTATTAACAGGATTGACTAAAATATCATTTTAGCCTTACTAGGTTGCTTTCCGTCTTGTCACGCATAAAGTATTTTAACCCATTGGATGCGAGGCAATTCTGTGTAAGTGATCGCACATAAGTCAGGGGCTTTTGAGATGACTTCCCAAATGCTTGCAGGTCATTTGGGAAACCATCTAAATAAAGCATCCAACAAAGTCTAGGCTTGTTTGGATGCATTTAAATGCATTTTACTCGCTGATTCTGAATGAGCCATGAAATAAATAATTTGGAAATGTTTATAACAAAAAAAAAACCCACAAGATTGACAAATGTTAGTCTTTACCCGCATATATGCCGCCCTCGCGTTCAAGTGGATAAGATACTTAAAATTGTTACAGACATGCAAAAATCGAATTTTGGAGGATTTTTTAATTTTCTGATTTAGCAAATTGCTATTAGTGCTTTTAAAGAAAAATCGTACCTTAAATTCATTGTCAGCTCCAACATTTATATGAAGCCCAACTGTATGGCTTAAAACATCTCACTTTTCTACCTCAAGTATCACTCAAAAGAGAGAGAGAGAGAGAGAGAGAAAGACTGCACATACAATGATCATATTTTCCTTCATGATTCTCTTTACCTAATTCCATCACTACTCCGACGTGTCTGGTATGCCTCCAAGATAACAGCCAGAAAAAAAAATGTGTCACACATAGAGGGCAGTAGACTACATGAAATGCTTGTGCCAGGTAGCACAGGACAGACGTTTACCATACAAACAATGATGGAAAATGCTTGAAAGTGTGTCGATATATGCAACTGTGCTTTAAAGGTGTGTGTTCCGATCGTCTTTGGGACCCCGTGATTTACCCGAAAGTAGTATCAATTTTGATATCAGATGAAAGGCTGCATTTTTATCATGTGTCCTGAAATTTGAGCCCTGAAATCCATTTCATTCCCACGATATAAATTTAAAACAAGGCGGTTCTCGAACCACAGAGGTCCCCCGCCCCTCGCGGTAGTAAAAGGAGCGAAAGTAACATAACTTGAAGATCACACAGAAGATTGTGGTGGAAATAAGTGGTTCTCGAAACACTGAGGCTCCTGCAATAGCTGTTGCAACACAAAATGTTGGATGTAGGCAACATAATTGATACCAAGTTTCATGGCCATACAACCATTAGTAGTTAGTTGACCTTGGGTGACCCACTTGACCTCGGAATTACATTCACAACTTTAATTTCTATATGTTGACCACACCTATAAGTTTCATAACCATGCAACCATTTGTGATTTGACCTTACGTTGCTTTGACCTGATGACCTTGAAATGTTGGAATTTTTTGGTATCCAAAGGTGAATACTCCCCAGGTTTCAGGACCATAGAACCATTTGTAGTGATTTGACTTTGGATGACCCTGAATGACCTTAAAATTACCTTCACAAGTTACAGCACTAAATGTTGACCACACACACAAAGTTTCTTAAAACCATACAACTATTTGTAGTGATATGACCTTCTTTGACATTGGATGACCCCAGATAACCTTGAAATGACCTTGAAAATTTGTTGGTATCAAATGTTGACTACACCCATGACCATACAACCACTGGCCATGGATGACCCCACATGACCTTGAAATGACCTTCAAATTTCCAGCACTGAATGTTGACCACACCCACCAAGTTTCATGACCATACAACCATTTGCAGTGATTTGACCTCAGTGGCCCCAGATGACCTGGAAATGACCTTGAAAAAATTTGCATCAAATGCTGACTATACCCACCAGGTTTCATGGCAATACGACAGTGTTTAGTGATTTGACCTTGGATGACCCCGCACGACCTTGAAATGTCCTTACAAATTTTTGGCACTAAATGTTGACTGCACCCACCAAGTTTCATCATCCTACCACTTGTTTAGTGATTTGACCTTCAATGACCCCGAATGACCCACATGACCTTGAAATGACCTTCAAATTTTTTGCCACCAAATATGGACCACACCCACCAAGTTTCATCATCCTACCACAATTGACAAGGTTTAAAGCAATTTAACCCATTTTTTACCGCATTTGACCTTTGACCCAAGCCACATGACCCATCTCCGAACTCATCCGCCATCTACATGAGCGACATCTATGGTGCAAAGATGGACGCCCATACTTGCTTAGATAAAAAGATATGTTTACAAGGTTTGTAGCAATTTAACCCTATTTTTGACCATATTTGACCTTTGACCCATGACACATGACCCACTTCAGATCCAGGCCAACACATACTTGAGATACATCTATGTTGCGAAGATGGACACCCACGCTTGCTTAGATCTTAAGTTATCGCGTGGGACACACACACGCACGGACGAAGAGCATTTCTATAGTCCCCTTCGCCAACAAAAGTTGGCGGGGGACCAAAAAAATTATGGTTACCAACCATCAATATTAGCACAACATTGAATAGAGCTTTGCAATATGCATTATTTGCATCTACAAACAAAACCACAAGTTTGTTTCCCACGGTACTTGATAGTGGCAATATGCAAGTGCCAGGCTCTCATATCAAGTAGAGATCACAATAGACATAAATCGGAACAGCACCTTTAACTCATATGCTTCTGTACTTTTCCCATATGGCTGACAAATGGGAAAAATGCCAACACAGCAATATGTTGCAATATGTTAATTACATTATTTAATTGCAATTAAGCTTAATTAGCAGATGTTGCTAATTTATTATGCTTAAATGTTTGTATCATGTTAGAAGCGGCTTACCACATAGTTTAGTACACAGCAGATGGTTTTACAATTAGTTCTAAGAATAACAACACAAAACTTGGAAAGGAAGTTGAAATAACAATTTCAAAATTTAGACAGTTTCAATGATGTGAAGAGTTCAGGTCCAAAACACTTATTAACAGCATTGCTTGTATCTAATTGAAATTTTAAATTAGTTACACTACTGACAGAACTAAAATGCATGTATGTGTTCCCGTTTTTTTCATAATGTGGGCAATTTCGTAGTTGTAGACGTACATTTCAGAGATTTGAGGACCCAGAATGCCTAAAATTATATTAAGGCTTTTGGATTTTCAACACTTGTATTTGAAGTATCTCTGATAGAAGTATAAGACCGGAAAATTTAATTCCAATCCCATTTTCGGTTTACATGACAAGCCACAAAACATTGCTGTGAAGTGTACAGATCTGTGATGGAAACTGATACACTTTCGTTTGCAAGAGAAACCAAGCTGAAGAAAAATTAGCACAGATAAAAATCACAGCTGTCATCTTCAGGTTAAAATACCTCAATGTTCACCATTGCAGTTTTATGCTGTGAAATATTTCACAGTACTGTATTAACTTTGATATGAAACATAAATCAAGTTATTTCGAATGATTTAATTTTTGACAATATTGATTTTGGTTGACATCACTATGGAACTGCAAATAATGTTTTACTACCTTGCCTGGAAGCGTAACAAACGCTTCTGACTCCAAATTTGAAGCTAAATTGCTACAGCTGTTTTTTTTTTTTTAAAGCAAAATTGTATATTACAATAGCCCATAGAACAGTATCCGTGGTGGACCACATTTGGGGACCTTTATGTTCATACCGTCTGAAGAAAACGTTTCTTAGGCCTACTATTTTACTGGAGTTATGAGAAAAATATGAGTTTTCTTCTGAACCGAAATTTCAATTCGATGAGGATATGCAACAGATCTTTTTATAATCTTGTTCTTTCCATGAATTTCATTGGAACACTTTCCATTTGCTTCAAAGAAAATGGGTATGTGTCCCCTTCCTTCACCCCCCCCCCCCCCCCCCCCACACACACACACATACACACACACAAATAGACCAGACAGTACCTTGGCTAAAATCCAGCCATCATTGCAGTTCACAATAGACCAGACACTACCTTTGCCAAAATTCATCTACATTTGCAGCCTACAAAATTGACCAGACACTACCTTTGCCAAAATTCATCTACATTTGCAGCCTACAAAATTGACCAGACACTACCTTGGCCAAAATCTGCAGTGTTGATGTGGTAAAAGCACTGATAAAACCTTCTCTTTGCAACTTTCCCCAGATATCGTTGCCAGGTGAAAAGTCGACGGCAAGTGTGTACATAGTAGAGGCATATACTGGGTAACACCATTTCTACCCCTTGAATGCCCTCCACTAAAAACATACCCTATGCACATGTGACTAGCACCTCAGTTAAAATACTCGGTTCAAATATCTGGATGGTGAATTTGATTACTGAAACAGGGTCAATATACGACTTTGGCTTGGTAATGTACATAATTTGATTTTGTGTAAAAACCCTGCACTGTAATGTCACATGCTGTCTGGGATCGTGCTGATGTGCACCAGTTTTGGAACTTGCAATGTTGAAAATCTACACTTGCTTTCTGAAATCACATGTTGTTCATATGTTTCTTGTTCTGCTTATTTTCCTGTCATCTTGTGTGCACACTTCTGATGGGTCCTATTATATTACTAATATTATTGCTTCCAAGTTTTGAATTTATTTGTACCGTTTAGGTAAATATCCCGTTTAGCTACAGTAAACCATCTGTTCAGCGCAGTGTCTCACTAGGGCTATTCTACATAATCCATGGAAGGAATTTGTTGTATAAAACAATATTTAGACCCAATAAAAAATACATCACATCCAATCAATTTCTAAATTTGAAAACAATTTTAAAATAAATTACACCAAATAGACAAAAAACATGTTCCATTTACTGAATGGCACTCTTTTAAACGCTTGTTGGAAAACAGATTTAAAAGAAGGCAGAAAGGAAAGGTATGGAAAAAAGCACAGGACAGAGATGGCTGATAGAGTGGGTCCTTCAATTGAATTAGTAGAAAAGCGACATGAGACAAAGCGGAATGGATAGTGAGGGGGGATGGGAACGCCCCAGGTAATAGGCGGTGCTTTAGGTTGCCCAGAGGGAAAAATAAGTTAAGAAGGTCCGTGAAGTTTTAGAAAGAAGTGATAGAGGGATAAACAAGAGAGGGCAGGAGGGGAACACAAGAATTGAGAAAGGAAAGGGAGAGAAAAAGAAGGGGGAAGAGAAGGACAGGCTGTTTTGAAGGGAGGCATTTGAAATTGAATGTCCTCTATAGATGTTCCTCATTTTCAAATCTAGAAAATGAAAAGAGAATATTAAACATCAAAATTCTGAAAACAACAATTACAACAAAACAAGCGCAAGACAGACTTTTGAGACATGACTTACTTTCATAGCCTTATGAATGTCTTAATTCAAGCTACAGAGTTTACTCAATACATAATTTAAACAAACTAAAATAATAACTTTTGTTTTCTCTTTTTTCCCTGATTTGTCAGTCACATTTAACTTTGCTATGCTCAATGTATCATTGCTCCCATTGGATTTTATATTATCAGAGAGAACTAGAATTTTGCGTTGCGGCTTTCCGCGCTCACTATATTCAAAGAATATAATTTTTTTTTTTTTTTTAAAACTTAACATTTAGTCACTACACACACACATACATACCCTGCACAACAGATTGCAAATGGTCCTGCAGCTATGCTGCAGCCAAAAAAAAAGCAGCATAGATCTATGCAAGAGAAAATTTCAATAGCCTTCCCACATGCATTGCTCCAATGAGGTTTTTTTACAGGTACTGCATGTGGATCGTTTAGTGAAACGAAACACATGGCTATTGACAGTACTGATCACAAACTTGCATTTTAAGAGCATTTCATTCATCTCTAACGATCCACACGGCAACCTGTACAAAAAACTTCCAATGGAAGAATGCATTGTGGGAAGCTACTGGTATCTTCTCTGATTCTATCCCTGGTCATGATACAAGTGGAACATGACCCCCATTCTTTTGTCATTTACCCCTAAACTTTGTCATCTACGAAATTCCAAGTTGTGTCTGAGGGAAATCACTACAACAGCTTATACTATTGTTGTTTACTTGATTACTTTAATTTGATCTTGACTGTTCCACTATGTTCCTGCAATATATTTATAATTAGTCATGTTCCACCTTATAGTGAATGGACTTTAGATATTGCTTTTGCATGGTTCATGGTTGTACACCACTGCTTCTGTTTCGGGTTACTTGGAAAAATTAAGCTGCTCAAGAAAGCATTTCATTGAGAGGCAATTAAAGTATCTTTGTAAGTTAACAACCTGACATTAATGGCACTGATCTGAAAGTCAGCCACATTCTTGAATACCTGATGGTACATTTTCTGTGATATTGGTATCTAAAAAGGCAAAATTACTGGGCACCACTATCTGGTCCACTGAATGAGATTATAGTACTTAGAGAATGGGATAGGTATGACAGGGATTAATCATTTTATGAGGTGGTGGATAGGTGTAGAGCATTTGCCAACAAATAATCTAGTTTTAGAAAAAGACTCAACACAATCGCCCATCTCTTCATTTTCCCAACTATACCACTTTAAATGCTTGAAACCTGACTACAATTTGTTTGAGAAGGTTAGGACACTGTAAACCTTTCACAATGGCTCCTAATTGGACTTTTAAAGAAAAAAGGTGCTTGTTTTGATCGTCTTTGGGACCCCCTGACTTACCACCCCGAAGTATATCGAATTTATCAAATGAGGCATACTTTTCTCTGTCCGTCCTGAAATTTCAGCTTTCAAAAATCTATTTCTAAAATCATTTAAAAATTAAAAAAAACTACCGTTTAATGGTTACATCAATATTAGCCAGTAGTGAAATAATGGCGTTGTACTATGCCTTATCGCGTCTACACCAACACAGTTTGTTTCCCACGGTACTTGATGGTCGTGTGTACAAGTGTCAGGCGTCTCAATCAAGTAGAGAACCAATACAAAAATCGGAACAAGCCCTTTATGGCTTTTCAATCAGTTTTGCACCTTTGTGTTTTACCGCCCTTAACCCTTCGAATTCTGACTTTTTATGAAAATGTTTGGGTGAAAAGTCATGTTGGAAAGCATTTTTCAATCGCTTTTTTCTGATGAAAATGTGCTGTAGTATGCTCTTAATCCATAAATAGTAAGTGAGGTTTTTGAAGATTTTTACCATCTTGATTTTTTCTAGGCCTGTACTATCGAGCTAATGGGTGACCTCTTATGTTGTTCCATTACCCTCTAATAACCCTAGAAATGCATTATGGAAATGTTTCTGTCATGCCTGACAGAAAATATTCATCTTTATTACTGGGATGTAAAAGATTGCGTGATAATAACGATAGTTTTTTGGGTTTACACTTCAGGGTGTTGATTTAAAACTTTCCTAAAATGTCTGTGTTCCCTTTATTTTTATTCTGTATCAAGTCATCATTATGACACAAAGTGTGGCATCTACATTTCATAATTATCATACACTCGAATTATATCTCAGTTCAAAAAATTGCATGTACCTTTAAAGCGTGCCAAATGCATGATCCCCGACCACCCCCACTTAATGCAAACCCTCCCCCCCCTAACCTCCACGATCACAACCCCCCCCCCCACCAACCACAATCATACATCAAACGTCGCCGCCCATCCTACTCCCCCTTGCTTCACCTCATGTCCCACCACCCCGCTAACCGCCGCTCCGCCCACCCCACCACGTCGAGCCCTTTTTTGACGCACGTCCAGGCGAACACCAACCCGCCCGCACCCCACGGCCCGTCATATACCTCTATTTCCCGACCACCCCCAGTCTGCATTGCCCAAACCCACGCACCCCTCGACACCATACCTCCCCCCCCCCCCACCAACTCCGCACAATCCTCCCACCACCCCAGACCCAGCCTTTCACTCACCCATTACCTCAATCGCGGCCCCTTACCGCATCATAATCACCACATCCCACGACCCCTCCCCTCACCCGCCCATCATCCCCCACCCTTACACACCTCTTCACGCTATTCGCGCCCCAGCCCCCCATTCAGGTCCCCCCCTATCAACCCACTATACCTCTACGCATATGCATCAACCCCACCCTTACACCTTCGCCTCAACTTCCACCACCACCCACCCCACTCACACAAACACCCCGCCCTCAACCGCCCCTAAAACCACCGTCCCCTACCCTCTCGTTCTCACTCCCCCCATGACCCCACTGTATCCACCGACGCACCCCCCCAGACTCCTCCTGTGCCCCTTTAACCCCCACCCACCCCCCAACCTTCAACTACTGGACAACCACACCTAGCAGTTCTCCCCCAGCGCCAGACCAAACGCCCCAAATCGATTACCCACCTCCCCGACACACCGCCACATTTACCCACCAACCATCAAACCAGGACCCCAGCCCCCCACCCCCCCAAACCCCCACCACATCCTCGCCCACTCCATCCCCCCCCGCAATCTCAATCTACCCTTCATCCCCCCCCCCCATCCCCCTCGCATCTCCACCCAACCCAATACACGACACACTAACACACCCCACCTTCCTTCCTCCTAATGGTACACCTGCAACCCCTCCCTACATTCACACCCCGCCGCACCCCCACCTTCTCTCCCCCCCCTGCTTCCACACTCCTGAGACCTCCTATCCCCCCACTATAATCCCTCCTCCCTCACCCTAAACCTCCCACTTGTCCCGTTCCTATTCCTCATCCTTATCTGCCGGTAAAAAAAAGGAGGCACAATATTCTGCAACACTGTTTTAAAGGCCTTGGGTCTGATCACTTTGACAGTGGGATTTCCCATGGACTGAAAAAACATCACAACATGCATGTGCAACATAATAATACATACAAAAATAATAAATTTTGATAATGTTACTGTAAAAAAATGTATGGTAAAAAGGGGGGGCCCCCCAAAAAAAAAAAAGGGGAAAAAATCTTGTGAAAGTGGTTTTGCAGGGAGGGGTGAAAGAGAATTAAAAATCTTTTGGGTGTTTTCGTTGTCACTGATTTGTATTATCTCATAAGTGGTAATTTATTTGTGTCTCTGTTTGTAAGGGGTTCTTTAAGTGACCCCTAAATGACTTAAAAATCTCTTAAAACATTAAAATGTAAAAAAAATGTATAGAAAACACTCCTTTAAGGTGCTATCTTCAAAAAAAAAAAAAGTACCGCCGTCGTCTCCCTCCACGGTTGTAAATGAAGGCATTGACCTTTGACCTTGGCATGTTGACCTTGACCGCCATTCAACAAATGAGGGATCCAATGTGCACGTCAGATTTCAATTGAGGGCAATTTTACATTTTCAGCCCTATCTTACAACTTGACCACTCAAATGACCTTGACCTTGATGTGTACTTGACATGTGACCTTTGACCTCATGGCAAATATGGGATCCCATTGTTGCATCGATGACTTAAGTTTGTTTTTAAATCCATCGAAGTACGGTATGCGGATATTACATGCAAAGTTTTTAAAACCCTTTTTTCACAAAACAACAGACCATCAACAATAGACAGTGGACAACGTGATCCTAATGTTGCCTCATGCGTTAGGCAGGCGACACAAAATCATCTCAAAGGCTCACAATCAATGAAAAAGAAGCAGCTTTCATAGTTAATATTTCTACAAGCATTTTTTATTATGTCAAATTTTACACTAGTATGTGGCATATTTTAGCTCTTCAAAGCACAGACGTAGGGGGATGCATACATAAACACCTTGGGGATCCTTGATCAAGGATGTTGATTATTATGTTTGTAATGTCTTCTTTTTTTTTAACACTTTTTAGGGTTTTTCATTTTGAAAACTTTTTATTGGTATTAAACTTGGTGGAAAATAAACATTAAAATGTTACGATAAACATTGAAAAATTGTAATATATTTTTACAAAATAATACAAATTAATGAATTGTTTTGGATTTTTGCATCTCAAATGTAGCTGCAAAATTAAAAAGTCAGTACTCCACTATTTAAGAGTACCACTAAACACCACATAAAAACACAGGAATTGAGTTACCCACCCACCAAACGAATCCACACTAAACCAACAACATGGAAAGACCAACCACCCAAATAATTCACATTTACTTGGCGCACAAAATTGGCATAAATTCTTTGAGAATAACCTACACCCTAAAAACCATGGCTAATGTAAACAGGAAATATGCTATGCAACATTTCAATTGTTTTAAAGGGGAGGGGATAAGCATGGCATGACGGTTGCGGAAATAATGCAAATCCACAAGTTCCTGAAGGGAAAACATTTGATACACTTATAGTGTTTGACCACACATCTAGAGCCTTTCGAGGTGGGTTCAGCTCAATGAGAAAGAAAAAGAAAAAAGCAAGAATTACTAAATATAACATTTCACCAACTCACGTTGGGGAGCTGGGTAAGAGCTGTTAATAGAGAGAGTTTTGAAAAATGTCAATTTGGCCATTTCTTATCTCAAAAGTGAATTATAAAAGCAATTGTTTTTTAAAAATGGTTAAATATAGAATCAACTGTTTCATCCCTGTGAGCATTCATTGAGGCATAGATTTGCCTTGCCATTCATTATCAAGCACTTGGGAATTAATTTAAAAATGGAGCCCTGCTAATTTAAAATTGGACAGAGGTGTTTTTGCTAATTTATACTATAAAAACAACATTTCGAAAAATTTAGAGCAATGCATGCTAATGAGAATATTTACTCATTCCAAATTGATTCCTTTTCCACTTTGTGGAGGATTTAGGCATGGAAGTCACCTTCAAGGTTTGCGGCATATTAGAACCAGGCTTGATATGGAATTTATTTGTACTCTCTCTCAAAAATGGCCCATGGTAAATTTCTTCAAGAAGTTGAAGATTGGAAGGAACGAAATTTGCTCCAGAGATGTCAAGAGTTCCATGATGTTTAATAAGCAAACAGATATGAGTTGATGGGGGTGATTCCAAATTAGTACAAATCGATGGGGGCCATGCAACAATTATGTCCCATGTCCGGAAAAAGGTTTGGCAAGCAATTTTGAACAAATATCTTCCCATGATGAAAATTGAAAATGGTACTACTTTGCAGAGGCCCTTAAAATTCCCCTATACCAAAAATGTAACTTTGACATTGACAATTTTTGGTATGTCAATACGGCAGGGAAGAAAGGAATTTTGATGCAATTTTGCCATAAGTAATTTGTGACTATTGCCTCCATAAGATGGATTCGAATATTGAAACTAAATTATTTTTAACATTCAACACTTCAGGTTCACTACACTTGTCTACTTGTCATAGCAACAACAATTCCAAAGTCCAATTATTCAGGAGGTTTGTAGTTATGGTAGTCTAAAGTAGAGAGGCGCAAGCATATTTAATATTTTTAAAACACTAAAAAGGGGAGGCCCAGACCAATTTTGGCAGGTAAGGTAAATGTTTTGAAAAACAAAAAAATTACTTTCTACGTTGGGGAAGGCAACCATTGCGGGTCATTAAAAATTCCTATTCCAAACACTAACTTGAATTTACAATTCTTCGTATGTCCCACCCCCCAAAAGGTTAGGGAAGATTTTTTTGATGCACATTTGCTATACGTTTAAATTGGGCCCATATGATGCTTAGAAATATTGATTAAAAATTTCATCTAAATGAGCATGAAAGTGAATTTGTTTACTCAAAAAGAGAAAGAAAGAGATAAACTATTGTTATTAAGAGTTTCAACTTCATTCCAGGATTGTCCTTCGTTTTAAATCCTTAATGGGGGAGATTCACCTCTTTTACATTTAGAGAGGGGGCTTCCTGTATATTTTATGCCCCCAAAGCTGGTCCTGTCCACCAGAAAGAGGCAATTGTCATGCTATACTTGTTTCTTTGAAAGTGACCAAAACAAATCCCTGGCGAATAATGTGGTAGATTGGGATCATGCATCAGTTTTGGAAGATAGGGGATCGCAAGCTCGATGGATGAAGGAATCAATCTGGATCAGGAATGAGAGGGGATCAATTCATGAACCGAGACGAGGGCACTTACAACTTAGTCCACGTATATGATCACTGCTAATTGCACATACCACTGGAAAGAGAAAAGTTTGACCTTGGTCAAATTTCCCGCTCTACTACAGATAATAAATACATCAGTCCTGAGGAAGCTGAGTGATCATTCATCGAACTGTCGCAAAAAGTTTGTCACGGTTTCAACAAATAATCCCAATAATAATCGAATATGCAAAACCTGAATGAACGTCTTCAAGTCAACTCCCTGTCCTTGATACAACACACTCTGAAAACAATGGACCAATCAAATGAAATCCTATTGGCAGAGAGAATTTTTACAAAGTTTCAATCCATATTTGCTGCTTGTTCACCTGCCATCGCGGTTTGGTGAATGATGGGCCTCACATGACCTTTGACCTGATTATGTGACCTTGACCTCAAACAAATGACGGTTTGCATGTAAACTCCACAAACCCAGTTTGGTTCCATTGAAACTTCATTTTACATACATTTTAATTTTACTAATTTTGAATTTTGAGGTTTTTTTCATGACCTTTGACCTCATTATGGTACACTTTGACCTCATCAACAAAATGGGGTATGCCTACTGCACCTTGACCCCAATTTTGGTTTAAAATCCCTCAAAGTATGTTGGATATTACAAGCAAATGTTAACCCTTTTTCACAACAGAGACGTAACAACAACAACAACAGTGGACAAAGTATCCCTATGTGTCTTTCCTGCCTTAACCCTAACCCTGACGTCCGGGAGGGAGGAGGGACTGAAGAGGAAGGAAGAGGGGAACCAGAAAAGTCGCAAATTCCGGTGGGATTTGAACCCATGGGCCCTTCGTGCCCCAGCCCCATGACGCCGATAGCACGCACGTGGTGTCCGCAAGCCCGGCCAGCGATTCATGCCCATAATGATTCTTGGTTTGATGACGTTATCACTACTTTCTAAGACTTGGCATTTTTCTCAATTAACCCAGTGAGCTTTAGTTGTGTTAGGGTTAGTGTATGGAAAAAGAGTTGCGTAAATAAGGCAGGTGGACACAAAAACCAAAGATCATTGTTGGGCCAAAAGTACCCTGCGTGGTCATTTCTATTACTTAACCAAAGTGTTTGATTCGATGTAGAGTGGTTTATACTGAAACAATCTGCTAGGGTACAATTTTACGGCAAAAAGTGGTACATTTCAAGAATTGTTCTTAGTTCTGCCGTACATTAACTACGGCATCCTCATTTGGGGAAGCACATATATAAAACATACCTAGAAAAATAAACAAAATGCAAAAATGGGCGCTACGGACATTTTCTGGTGAGCCTTAGAGAAGTCATAATAGTCCGGTATTGTAAAATTTTAATATCCTAAATGAATTGATATGTATAGCTTTGAAACTGGCGTATTTATGTATAAGTACATTCAAACGATTTTTACTTCCCGCTGGATTTAACAACTTCTTCACTGCAAGGTTCCAAAATACATGATTATCAAACAAGATACAGTGATAATTACCAACTAACAAAAATACAGAACCTTTTAGATCACTCGATTAGAACTTCTGGGCCTTAATTTGGAATGCACTTAATATGATATTAAAGAATTAATTCGATTAAAAACACCTTTCAAAAATCAATATAAAAAAGAATCTAATGTCAAAGTATGAGTGAATCTCCGGAGCATTGTGACGTTTTGTGTATAATGTATGTTTCATATAATGTTCTGAGTGTCCTCACCATATCTCGTTCGTCACACCATCCTGTTCTACTTGGTCCGAGTGGTCCATTTGTTGTCGTTGCTTTCTATGGTGAGGAGCCCTGAAGAATTACAGTTTATGGGTTTATCATGTTAATTATCTTATGTCAAGGGGCAGTCCCCACTGGCCCCTACTTGCCTTTGACTGTTCCTCAATAATTTGTCTTTTTATTTTATGTGGTATTTTATGTTGTTTTGTTGTTTTTATGTAATGTAAATATTATGGAAATAAAGGAATCTGAATATAGTCATGGTTAGTGGTCTCTTTCAGGTAACACCACTGGAACAAAGCTTGCGGACCCAGCAAACCCCTGAGAGCTTGCCAGGCTTTAAAGCAATAATACCAAGAAAATAACCATGCACGTCTTCAGGCAACTAAAAGGGGAAATTGATGAAAAAAATCTACTTTCATGATCAAGCTGATTGGAGAGTAACTGTATTATTTGACAGGTAAGGACTGAAAATGTGAGGGACAGCCTGGGAAGGATGCAAAGAAGTCAGGGAGAAAATCCAAATAAGTAAAATAAATTGCAATTCTGATACACTATCCACCCAATTAAGTGGGTGACCGGATCATGATCCAAATTTTCATTCCTTCACACGGAAGCTATCACCAAAAACATCTGATAACAAATTTTGAAGGTAAATCGGCCCCCCAGCCGTTTGGAGAGTATAAGAAGCAAAAAAATGTGTACTAAATGGCTCATAGGATAGGATGTGTAATATAAGGTGGTATTACCAAACTCTTGTGAGACGTTGTTTGTTCCTAAAATCAATTTCCTGTGCCTTAAATTTTATCGGGGTAATGAGAAAAATTATGAACTTTCTTTTGATACCAAAATCTCCATTTCTGTGGAGTAAGTGGGGGGGGGGGCAAGGTTGTCGATCCGGTTACCCACCTGTAACAGTTGTGGCCCACCTGGTGTTGGATAGTTGCCTTGGGCTAAGTGTCCTCCGGTTAAAACCCTGGATAGTAGGGCCACCACAGTGGGTACTAAATTTTAATTTGTACTATTTATAATTAAAGAGAGTTTTCCACTCCCCATGGTTCCACTGATGAGGAAATTGAACATGAGAATATCACATCTTTGGAGGGAGGGATGTTATTGGAACAGAAGTTATAAGAAAAAGTCCAAAGACTAGATGGATAGGTATTTCTTAATTGGTGCTTATCTGTTTGTTAGCATAGAAGATATGTAAACATATTAAGAAATAAATGCTGTTAGAACAAAGGTCTTAGACAAAGGAGAAGCGTATTCTTGGTTATTTGGGAAGTTAGTTTGGGCAAACAAGAAAACCAGCCTAATACACCATTCATCATATCATGGCTCAAAAATGGGGAATTTGCCGGAGCTACTCCCGGAAATGACACAACGGGCGTATCCAGACCTGGCTTTTGAGAGGAGGAGGGACCCAGGGTGTGGGGGGGTGGAATGGAAGGGCCTCTAATAGCCGAAAAAAAGGGTGATTTTGGATCTGATTTTGATGTTTTGGCATACCCGGGTGCGGGCACCCAAAAGCACCCCCAGATACGCCACTGGATGCAATCCTTGCAGGAAATCTCAGCTGACTGAAACTTTTCAAAATTAAAACTGGCTTTAAACCTACGTCCTTGCCGGTTAACTGTACAAATCATCAGAATCTTCCCGGAAAGTAACAAATTTTTTAGCCGTGCTTATATTTCTTGTAGATTCACTAGATAAACAAGGAAGATTAGACAGGCACCGGCTCTTCTCTATATGCATTCAGTTTTTTTCCATTTCCCAAGACTATTCAACCATGACAATTCCACTTAAAGAAACAAGAAAAAATAAACAGCTACCATACCATATGTGTGTTAATAAACTTGTCTCAAATTTATCCCACCCCCCACCACAATGACGGTCACATCAACTTTATTGCTACTCTAGATAAGATCACATTAGACTAGCTCACACAGAGAACACCACCACGGGGAAAAAAGCAATTCAAGTGAAACATCAAACCGGACATGTGGTAAGTGAGATCAAAAACTGATTTTACTTATGAAACACAATCATTGGAAAAACCATCCAACAGAAGAAATCCAATGGAGAGAAGCTTACACCCAGAGGGAAGTGCCTCCCCAATCCCACAATGCACTGGCAATTTTGAACACAATGGGTGTCAATTCTTCTGTTCTTCATCACAGAGGTGGGGGGAATAGGGAATAGGTTTTGGTCTTATGGCATTTTGTGTGCACACTTTGATGGGTCCTATTATATACTGATATTATTGCTGCCAAGTTTTGAATTTATTTGTAACGCTTTTAGGTAATATCCCGGTAGCTAAAGTTAAACCATCTGTTCAGAGGAGTGTCTCATGGGGCTATTCTTTTTTTTATAAATAATCATGGAATGAATTTGAAGTTAAAACAATATTTAGACCAATAAAAATACCATCACATCCAATCCAATTTATAAAATTTGAAAACAATTTTGAAAATTACCACCAAATAGACAAAACATGTGGCCATTTACTGAATGGTACACTCTTTTTAAGTGGAAAAACAGGAGGGAGAGGGAAGAAGGAAAAAGAAGGAAAGGTATGGACAAAAAAGGATAAGGTATGGAAAAAAAAGGAAAAGGACAGAGGGGGGAGTGGCATGAAAGGAAGGAGAAAAGCAGGACGGAGAGTGAGCGGATGGGAAGGAAAAATGAGAGAAAGGGAAAGAGGGAGGGATGGAGGGATGGTAAAGGAGGAAGAAAGAAGAGGAGGGAAAAGGGAGGGAAGGTAGAAAGGGAGAGAGGGATAGAAGAGAGGAGAGAAAGATGGAGGAGGAAAGGAGCGGAAAAAAACAAAAAGGATAAAGGAAAGGGAGAGAAGGGGGAAGAGAAGGACAGGCTGTTTTGCTGTACAGGAAAAGGCGATTTGAAATTGAATGTCCTCTGATAGATGTTCTCTCATTTTCAAATCTAGAAAATGAAAGGAGAGAAAATTAAACATCAAAATTCTGAAAACAATCACATGACAAAAAAAACAGCGCCAGGAAAGACAGGACTTTGGGGACATGGGAAATTACTTTCATAGCCTTATGATGTCATTACATTAAAGGCTACGGAGTTTAAATAATTCATAATTAAACAAACGAAAAATAATAAACCTTTTGGTTTTCTTTTATACCTGATTGTTCAGTTCATTACTTTTTAATGCTCTAATGTATAGCAAGTGCTCACATGGTATTTATATTATTACAGAGACTAGAATTTGCGTTTGCGGCTTTCGCGCTCCACTATATTAAAGACTATAAGCTGTGGGCCACTCCATAAAAAAATTAACATTTTAGTGACACATACACCACCACACCCACACTACCATACCTACACATGCACAAAGATTGCAAAGTGGTGGTCTGCAGCTATGCTGGCAGCCTACAAAAAAGCAGCCCTAGATATATGCTGTCATGATACAGGTGGACCGGACCCCCATTCTTTTGTCATTTACTCCCTACAAACAGTTGTACTAAGAAAAATTCCAAAGTTTTTTTATGTCTGTGGCAAAATACACTACAGACTCTATAGTGTGTTTACTTGAGGATTGTATTATGATATTGGACTGTGTCCACTCTTGTCATGCATATATTTAATATTAGTCATGTTCACCTTAAGTGAATGGACTTAGATATTGTTTTGCTATGGTTAATGGTTGTACAACCATGATTCTGTTCTGGTTTACTTGGAAAAAAGATGCTCAGAAAAGGATCTGCTGAGAGGCGGCAATTAAAGGATATTTTGTAAGATAACAAACTGAAACATTAATGGCATGATCTGAAAGGCAGCCAACAGTCTTGAGTACCTGATGGGATTCAGTAAACATTTCCTGTGAGATGGTATCTAATGCGAAATTACTAGGCACCACATCTGTCAATGAATGAGGAATTAATTAGAGAATGGAGATTAGGCATTGACACGGGTTTTTAAATTACAAGGTGTAGGAGCATTTGCCAACAATATCCGAGTTTAGAAAAATTACTCAACACAATCGCCAATCTCTTCATTTTCCCCAACTATACACTTTACATGCTTGACATAACTTGTCATGCTTGAAAAACCTGAATGGCAATTTTGTTTTGAGGATGGTTAAGGGACAAGATACCTTTAAACAATGGCTCCTAATTGACTTTTAAAGGTTGTGCTTTTCTTGTATATTTGGGACCCCCTGATTTACCCGGAAGTAGTATCAATTTTATATCAAATGAAAGGCCATATTTGTTCCTGAAATTTCAGCTTTCAAATCCCTTCCATCTAAAGATTCAGATAAAAACTACCATTTAATGGTTAACCATCATATTAGCACAGGAGTGCATAGGGAGTTGCACTATGGCATTATCGCGCTAGTACCAAAACCACAAGTTGTTTCCCATCGTACTTGATGGTCAGTGTACAAGTGTCAGGCTCTCTTATCAAGTAGTGAACACAAAAGACAAAAGCGGAACAAGCACATTTACGGCTTTTCATATTCAAGTTGCACCTTTGTGGTTAACGGTCTACACTTCAAGTTTTGACTTTTTATGAAAGGTTGGGTGATAAGTGATGTGGAAAAGCATTTTTCAACAGCTTTTTTGATTGAAAATGTGATATAGTATTATCATGATCCAGAGAATAGTAAGTGAGGTGTTTTGGTTTTGTTGACCGTCTGATTTTTTCTGCAGATACAACAATACTGGGGATTTCGAGTAGGCCTGTACTATCGAGCTAATTTGTAAACGTCTTATGTGTTCAATTACCCGCTAATTAACCCTAGGAAGAGTGTATGGAATTTTCTGTCATGCATGACAGAAGAAAATATTCATTTCTTTTATTACACGGATGTAATAAAGTGCTTGATAATTAGAGAATAAAAGATAGGATTTGTTGTTTTGCCTATCTATATCGTGTCATATGGTGGGCAGTCCAATATTTTGAGTAGTGGATCCCGGGAACACGACTGCGATAAAAATATTGGACTCTGGCCCATTCCAATATGACACGATATAGATAGGCAAAACAACAAATCCTATCTTTTATTCTCATTCTTATTTAGTTTTGGTTGTTTTAATCAACGAAAATATTTTTATTTCAATAATATTAGTTAAAAGGGCAAAAATATTTCCTGCTGTCAAAAATGAACCAACCCGTACTAGCTGCGTGTACTGCGTAACCTTATACACGCGCGCGTAAACATATCGTCTCATATAAGATAGGCAACAACCAATGATATTGCGTGTTTGCTTACTAAACCCCGCCCACTGAATAAGAATAATGAGTGTTTTTGGCTTCACACTTCAGATGTGATTTAAAGCTTTCCTAAAAATGTCTGTGACCTTTTAATTTTTGTTTTCTGTATCAAACTCCTCGTTTGACACAAAGGTGTGGCATCTACATTTCATAATTATCATACACTCGAATTATATCTCGGCTCAAATTGTATGTACCTTTAAAGCGTGCCAGAATGCATGATCACCCTTGCATGCCTGATGTAAAAGTAAGCCTTACATTAACAAGTAGGAGTAGAGCCATGATACAGATTGCATGACAAATAGATATGAGGACAATTCGACTGTAAGACAATGTAAACTCTGTTAGTTCTCATTTATAGTGTCATCTCTCATAGCGTGTGTGTGTGTCGTTGTTTTCATGCATGCTGCATCCCTATTGCCATGTGTTTGTGCATTCATGTTTTGGTGCATGCATGTCTTTGGTGTGGGTTTGCTAGTTTTTTTTTTCTTCTCATTCACTCTTGAAGTCCATTCTATTTCCCATAACATCTTTTTCTAATTTCGATTATTTTATAGCTTTTTTATTATTTACAAAATAACAGCCATTTCATCAACATTTTTGTGCTCATACCCACTGATCTTGTGACGATCCCGCTCGACTAATTTCTATTTATTAAAATACCTTCACTATGTTCCAGGTACTTATGGCAGAGTTAGTGTAGATTAAGATAAGTCCAATAAAAATTCACAACATTTTCCCACATTTTCCATACATAAAAAAGGCACATACACCACTGGTTTGTAAAGCCTTGGGTCTGATCACTTTGACAGTGGGATTTCCCCATGGACTTAAAAACATCACAACATGCCATGTGCAACATAAATAAACTATACAAATCTCGTAAAACTGTGCAGGGAGACCTAAAAAAATTGTTATAGTACAAAGAATAATACTATTTAAAGTGTGTGCAGCAGTGAAAGAGATTAAAATCTTTGGGTGTTTTCTTTTTGGGCCACTGATTTGTGATTATCTCATAATTGTAATTTATTTCTGTTCGCTGTTTTGTAATGGGTTTTCTTTAATTTGACGCCATAAATTGGCAGACTGACTGGCTCTGCATGAAAAAATTATAGAAACCTCCTATTAAGTGCATCTACAAAAAGTAGCCCCGCCGTCCGCGGTTTTGGTATGAAGGCATAATGACCTTTTACCTTGGCATGTTACTTTGACCTCATCAAATATGAGGGATCCAATGTGCACGTCAGCTTTTCAATTGAGGGCAATTTTACATTTTCACCTATTTACAACTTGACCTCATCTGACCTTGACCTTGATTGTATCTTGACATGTTGACCTTTGACCTCCTGGACAATGAGGATCCATTGTTGCCAATCTATGCCTTAAGTTTGGTTTAAATCCATCGAAGTAATGCAGATATAAAGGCAAATGTTTTAAAACCCTGTTCACAACAACAGACATCAACAGATACAGTGGACAAAGTGATCCTTATGTGCCTTCCTCTTTTAAATGCAGGCGACCAAAATCATCTCAATGTCACAATCAAATGAAAAAGAAAGCAACTTTTTCCTATTACTATTCTACAAGGTGGCAATTTTTTATTATGGTCAATTTACACACTAGTACGTGGCATATTTTAGCATCTTCAAGCACCATCCGTAGGGGGAATGCATACATAACACCTTGGGGTCCTGCATACAGGGATGTTTATTCTGTTTGGTAATGTCTTCTTTGATTCGCAATGTCTATATTCATGAAATTCAGACATTTTGCAACTTTTTATGGTATTAAACGGGAATACAATAAAAGTGTTACGATAACATGAAAAATTGTACTATTTTACAAATAATACAAATAATGAATTGTTTTTTGGATTTTTGCATCTCAAATGTAGCTGCAAAATTCAAAAGTCAGTACTCCACTAGCTAACCAACTCAAAACACCACTACAAACCCGGAATTGAGTTACCCACCCACCCCCCACCAAACTCTCCAACTCCCAACCACACGACCGACCTAACCACAATCTTCCATTTTACGTTGGGGTCTACCAAACCTTTGGCATAAATTCTTTGATTAATAACCTCACCCTAAGCACCATTCTAATGATTAACGACAGCAATCTGCTACCACATTTCAATTTGTTAAAAGGGGAGGGGATATATTGGCATGACGGTGAGGAATAATTGCAAATCCACAAGTTCCCTGAAGGGAAACATTGATACGTATAGTGTTTGAACACATCTACAGCCTTTGAGGTGGTTTCCGCTAACTGAGAAAAATCATAGGACTACTAAATATAACATTTCATCACCACCCCATTGGGGGAGACTGTCAAAGATTTATAGAGAGATTGTATGAAAAATGCCAAATTTGCCATTTCGTTTATCTCAAAAGTGAATCTAAAAGCAATTTTTTTTTTAAACTTGGTTAAATATGGAATCCTGACCTATTTTTCATCCTGTAGCATAGATTTGCTTGCCATTCATTATCAAGCACTGGGATAAAAATGGATCCCTCTAAGTTATTTGACAATGTGTTTTTGGCTAATTTAATACTATAAAAACAACTTTCGAGAACAGTAGACAATGCATGCTAATGAGACCTATATACTCCTTCCAAATTGATTCCTTTTCCACTTTGTGGAGGATTTTAGGAAGTCTTCAACTCATCTTCAAGTGTTTGCTGCATATCAGAACAGCTTGATATGGAATTATGTCCTCTCTCTCAAAATGGCATGGTAAATTTCTTTCAAGAAGTTTGAAGATCTGGCAGGAAATTGCTCTAGAGATGTCAACAGTTCCATGTATGTTTTAATAAGCATAACAGATATTGAATTGAGGGGGATTCCAAATTCGTACAAATCGATACATGGGACCATGCAATGTCCGGAAAAGGTTGGCAAGCAATTTTGAAAAAATATCTTCTCCCTGAGAAAATGGTACTATTGCAGAGCCCTTAAAATTTCTATACCAAACAATTAACTTGCCATTGACAATTTTTGGTATGTCAATACGGCAGGGAAGAATTTTGATGCAATTTTGCCATAAGTAATTTGTTATATTATGGATTCGAAATATTGAACTAAATTATTTTTAACAATCAAAATTCTAGGTTCACTACACTTGTCTACTTGTCATAGCAACTTAACAATTCCAAGTCCAATATTCAGGATGGTGCAGTTATGGTATGTCTAAAGTAGAAAGGCAAGCATTTTTTAATAATATTTTAACACACTAAAAAGGGGAGGCAAGCAATTTTGGCAGGTAATTTTTGAAAATTACTTTCTCCGTGGGACAGGCAACCATCGCGGCATCATTAAAATTCCTATTCCAAACCATTAACTTGACATTTACAATTTTCAGTACGTCAAAAGGGTAGGGAAGGATTTTTTGATGCACATTTTGCTATACTTTTAAATTGAGCCATACGATTGCTTAGAAATATCTATTAAAAAAAATCAATATTCTTGGTTTGCTATACTTGCCATAGCTACAACAGTTTCAAGTTCATTATTCAGGATGGGGTAATTATGGCATGGCTGAGGTGGGAGGGCAAGTACATTTTTAAGCACACTGAAAGGGGAGGCATTGCATGCAAGCAGGTAATCCCATGAAGGTATGTGTTTCTTCATTAATTGCTAAACAAAATTCCTGGCTACTCGCTTCCGCCGCGTAAAACCCCGAAGGGGTGTTTGACGAACGCTTGACAACGGGAATCCAGTACGCAATTCATCTGAAAAGATACTCGCGCATGCCATTTGTTTTCGAACTTATGACGGCGACTATGTACCACCAAAGGACATGCCATGTCCAGCTGTTGTCCACCAAGAGGTGTTTGGTTGTCAACTAACCCTCAAAGCTCATTATGGACCATCCGCCATTCCTGATCTTCCACCCCTTGGCCCTTTTCTTTTTCATCTCAGGGTTCTTATGGAACTTCAAGTTGATAACTTATACGCAGATTAGTTTCAAGTCCATAGCCCATTGGTTTTTTATTAAATTCTCAAACTCCCTTGCCAGTAAAAAAATTAACATGCAGGTATTAAGATTAGACATACATATGGGTCATTCCATTCCACCCACCGGGGGGGGGGGGGGTTTTTTCCATCCATTCACCGGGTTGGGAAGCAGCTTAGGTCAGTGCAAAATTTCAGCTTTGTGAGCTGATATTAAAAAGAAACAGTTAAAAAAAATAAAAAAAATAAAAAGTGTTTTATTTTGTATTTTAAAATGAGAGAAGCAATGAACTTTTTCCACAAATCTGAAACATGTCATTCTGATTCTGAATTAAATTGAACACCGTTCAAATGTTTTTGTATTTTTTTCTAATTTCATGTTAATTGTATTTTTAGGTCATACCTGCATCAACAAATTATGTGCTTTTGAAATAATTACTGCAGCCCATCCAAAAACAACCCAATTTGGGATGGTATTTAATTACTTAATACTGCAGAACACGGAGAAATTTGAAAAAATGTGGTGATCAATATTAAATCACACCTATATTTTTCATTTTTTTCTTGTATCTTGCCATATTGAAACGCATTTCCTCCTGGTCTTGTAAAAGGAGTTTTTATTTCAAAAGAATCTTGTTATTAGTTATATCATTTGTGATTTGTTTGTCATGCGAAAAAAAAAAAAAAAAAAAAAAAAAAAAAAAAAAAAGTAATGATAAATGCATCTTTAATATGAACCGGGTTTGTATGTCACACCAAAAATTCATATTCCACCGCAGTGTAAAAGTATCCACTTTTTTCAAACATTTCTTACAATTCTTCAATTCAACTTTCTTTCCATAAAAATCATATTACACAAAAACAAATACAGAAAACAAAATTTATGGAGGAGTTGACCAAAAAGGCCAATAAGACAGATTGGGGTCAACCCCTGAAAGGTATGTTACAACATAGCTTCAGATAAGGACATGCAAGCAACAAAACAACGAAAAACGCCAGTGATCATGCAAACCCTGGATATAAAATGCTCAAATTGCCATCAACGGCATATTGCAGTGAAATAAATGATGCAAAAAATTCTTTATATTTGGAGATAAGTTCAATTTTAAATTGTTTGTGAAATTGAGGTACTGATTGATCAGGTTGGCCGATTTAAATCACGTTGATTTAAATCAGTTATTTAATCCGGATTTAATCAAATGATTTTTTTAAAAAAAGCACTGATATTAAATCACTTTTTTTGTAAAAACAAATAATTGACAAAATAATTTGTTAAGGCAATTTTTTTACTTAAATCAACTACTTTTATCAAAATTAAAAATTATAAAAAAAACTTGTGGGTTTGGTTTAAACCACCCTCTACATGGTTAGCAATGACCACAATTTAATGTTTTTAAAATAATCATGATTTGAAACCTTGATGTTTGTATCTAAATTAAAGTTTCTTTAGTGTTTCTTTTGTAACAAATTCAAAGTCCTTGTAAGATACTAGTGAAACATATTTACATTATTACAGTACCATATTGACCTAATAAACCCCAGACATTTCCAGTATCGCTCACTAGGATGACTGGCTTTTTTAAAAAAGTAATCTTGAAATAAATTCCTCAACATAGAAATACGCACAAACCCTCATGTAAAAGCCAACAGCCAGTTGATGTAACAATTATCATCTCCAATTGAACTTATTTCAGCACTGTTTTTGCATCTCAACTCACTTATTTGGCAAAAAGGGAAGTTCCGGATGGAGCTCTAATTAGGGACTAACTTTCTACAAGTTAAAAAAGTGTGGAGTGCTAATTAGTTCAAATTCAGTATTGAACAGAGCAGAGAGTGCACAAAATGTTAAAATTAAATAGATATAACATTGTTGTAAGGCCTATAGGTACAGTAGTTCAGTCAATCTTGGAAAAAAAACAAAAACAAAAAACTTTTGCAAGCTTTTCTCTGATAAGGTCTGATATTTATGAGGACAAAATAAATATTTTGAGGGCATATTCCAAAATACTGTCCACAACCATTCTTCCGGTAGGGTGTCAGTTAATTTGTTAGGACTAGTGTCATTAGGAAGTATATAATATTATAAATTGATCGGGTTAGATTTCCATGTTTAAAAGAATTCTGGATATTCCAATTAGGAAACTTAAAAAAATCAAAAAAAAAAAAAAAATCTGATTAAATAAAAAAATTACTGATTTAAATTTAAAAAACAATCAAAAAAGCGCCAAACCCTGGATGATTTCGAATTTGTAGATGTTTCCCCAAAATTAGCTCCACCAGGATAGGACATGATGTTCGCACGGATTGATCGTTTGAAACTTCTTATTTCTCGCTAAACGATATAGTGTTAATTATTTCTCTTGCCATACTTGTGATGTCAGACCGTGTGCTAAAATAGCCGTTAAAATATACTCGGCAATTGTTAATGGAAATTGTACATAAAGATACCAAGCTCTAATTTGTTATATCGCCTATATTTAAGGCGTGATATATGGGTAAATCAGGGTGTTGCAGTATGGCTTCTGTAATGGCTATGTGATATTGTCCTCCATGACCATTTTTGACGCTTTATTAATTTATCTATTTTTTTTTTTTTTTTTTTTTTTTTTTTTAAAAAAAAAGATTCCATAATTTATAAAGGCAAAATAGAGTTACAGTATAGAGAGTATAGTATACACGGATAAAATGTTTTAAGTTGTTAAAAACACCAATGTTTCTTGAGATTGTTTGGAATAGCATTATCCAATTGGACTTTCCAAGAAGGTTTTCATTATTATACAACGAGAAATTTGTATATTTATCGTTCTGCGTTATCAAAAGTTTTCTATATTCATGTCGTTACCAGTAGATTCATTCCTCATAGTGGAGTTCGGTGTACACCAAACATGTAATTTGTTTTACTGTGCGTACTGATAATTTAGTGGCTTTGAACCAGTTGCGTACTTCTCTTAATCTTGATTTAGAAACTCAATATTGCTGGCAATGGTTTCTTTGTGCGAATACAATATTGTGGTTTGTCGTCAGCAACAAAATGAAATCTAATCAAGCTAAGTGTTACAAAATATCATTAATCTAGAGCATAAAGAGCAATGGGCATAATATTGAACCCTGAGGACACCACAAATAACTATTTGTAGTTCAGCTTCACATGACTGATAAATACAAAATACTGTTTTCATTAAATAAGTGTTTGTAAACCACGTGTTAAACAAAACTCCACGAAACCCATTATGTTCTAGTATGTAGTAATATCTTTGATTTAATGGTGTCAAATGCTTTGGATAAAATCCAAAAATATTCCACTTGTAGATTCGTTATTTTCTACTGCTTTGGTAATTTCTATCAACCATTGAAAATTGCCATGTATGTGGAGGGGTCTTGCTCGGAAGCCAAACGGTTTTCATTTAGTATTTTATGTTGTCCTAAAAAGTCATGCCACCTTTAAAGACATCGTTCAAGTATTGGCAAAAAAAACACGGTTTTAAACGGACACAGCAGGGCGTGTATGGAAAATTCGGCATATATTTTTTATAAATTGGTTAAACTTCGACAACTTTAAGTTTTTCTGGGACTACACATGTTGATATCGATAATTGAATATTGTGGAAGTGGGCGTTACTATTCTCATTTGGCGACTCTTTTTATGATACGATTACAATGTCATATTGCCCTGCACTTTGTTTTGATTAAACTTGTCAATTATCTTAATTACTTCCCTTTAACATTGGTTTCATATAACTATACTAAGGATACCGGATGATTAAGGTAAGCATAAGAGTTCTTACCAGTGATGTATTTTGGAGGAAAGGTTTTGGACCAATATCTACAAAAAAAGTGATGAACTCATTGATATTCCTGAGGCGTTTGTAATAACATTGCCAGAATCACTTTTAAATGTACTCTGTAGTGAATGTTTATGTCCCACGTCCAATGATTGGTTATATACTGCCAGTTTGCTGCATGTGATTTGGCAGTTCAAAGTTGTTAAAATCATATTTCGCTTGATTTTTTCCTTATTAAGTTGTGTAATGTTTCTGTAAGTTTTTAAATTTTTAAAGTCGATCATTGCTTGAGATTGAAAGTACAGTTTATTGTTTGTTCTTTTTATGAATGCTTCGTAATAACCCCTTAGTAATCCACGGTGATCTTGATTCTTTCTATTATTAGTACAACATTTCGTCAATGGAATTGCCATCATTCATAAAACTCAGTAAACTTTTCTACAACCGTGTTATAATCATAGTCAGCATTAAATTGTTATCAAGAATTTCGTTCAACTTGAAAGTTGATAATGTCTCTTTATTAGTTTTCGTGATAGTTCCACACTATAGAATTCTTTTATATGTGTATTTTTTCTATTTTAGTATTGTTTATTTGAAATTTCTATCAGTGGACAAGACGTTGGCCGATGATCGGTGATATCAAGTAATGAAAATAGCAGATTCAACAAGATTTCCTTATTAGTTAATTATTGTCTATAATTGTCACAGTGGTCTCGGTTATCTGTTGGTTTATTTAGAATGGTAGGTATCAAAGAGTGGGAATATATAAAGTAAAGATAGTCATGAGTTGCTCTATCACTATCATCTTTAAAGAAGAGCAATGTTGAAAGTCTCCCATTATAATACAAAATTTTTTTCCTTGCAGTTAGAATTTATATAAGGATAAGTCGCGGTGTTAAAAGCGTCATAGCTGTATGAGTTATGTAGACTACGCCACGATAAGATCTTTTGGTGTTATTTTCAATTTCGAAATAAAACCGGATTCGTAAATTAGGAGTGGACAACAAAATCTTTTTTACTATATTTGCATGTTTTGATTTACATACAAACACACCTTGTTAACGGCCAATTCGGCGTAATATATGCTAATTATATCCGGGAAAGATGAAGATTCATGGGGTTTATTTTCAAATGCGTTTCAGTTAGTCCTATGATGTGAAATTTATGATTTAAACTTTTAATACAGGCTTAGTTTTTCAAAATTTACTTAGATAAACTTCTTATATTAGCATTCATAGCAAATCCACCGTGAGTAAGTGACCTGAACGAAACTGGTCTGAGTAATGTAAGAACTTTAGGGAATTTATAGGTTTGGTCCTCATATTCTAATTCTTTTGAGGTACTTTCAAATCTAGCGGATAGTTAAAGGCCATGTCGTCATATTAAGTCAATATTATAATATCAAGGTTTCGTCATGAATCACTATATCAGCATTAACATCAGTTACGGGGGGCTTAATTTTAGGCGGTGATACATTGGCTACAACACCATTCACTTGAGTTAACTAACCTTTTCAGTAGTTTTTGAACTTTTTTTATACATTTTTAATGAACATATCTTTTGCATGTTTACAAAATATTATTACTATGGCATTGTTTTTATGTTTTAGTCATGGAAACACAAAACATCTTGTTTAGAGCAACAGACATATAAATTTTTACAGAAATAAATATATATTATTTTACCAACACAATATAAAATAAGCCTAAAATATGCGCCAATTATGCAGTTTGGCTGTTTACACATTGCACATAAGGGGCAAACAAAAAAAACCAAATGAAACATTAAAATCAACCTTCAAAATTAGATGCTGAAATGACATTGCAAAGGAATCTGCATAAATAGACACC
The DNA here is from genome assembly GCA_023653785.1 of Ophioderma brevispina. Lineage (NCBI taxonomy): Eukaryota > Metazoa > Echinodermata > Ophiuroidea > Amphilepidida > Ophiodermatidae > Ophioderma > Ophioderma brevispina. The sequence continues at coordinate 32,177 of JAMKCH010084783.1, forward strand.
AGTCGGGTGTCAATGGTACATCAACGCGCACATATTTTACTTCGGCCTGTCAGTCTTAATCAAGGGCAACAAAGAAAAGGCGAATTCACATTTTGCTACTACATGTCCTGTAAAGAACACCATACATAAAATTTAACATTTCTTAATGTAAGATGTGGAAAAGACCCAAGATCTAAATTCTGACGTAACATTAACACCGCGTCAATTTGTTACATCCGATTGACATTTTTGGTCATATTTTTACAAACGTTCAACTTAATGGATTATAATATAAACCTTTCAAAATTATTCAATACCAAGTACTACAAGTAACATAAAATTAAAAAATCAAATATGCAGATACTTTCATGACACGGGCAGTGTTGCCAACGCCGCAGTTTACCTGCACAATTGGGCTACTTTTTACATGCCTGCCGCGCCTAAAAAAGGCCGCCTAGGGTTGCCCCAAATTGGGCTACTTTTCATAGTCCCAAGGCGTGGCACCGGCGCGGCACCCGCGGGCATTCTTTATCCCTCTGTACATCATTTACTTCATGCTCCGAAAAAGTTTTAAAAGGTCCGTAATTGGCGCTTCCCCCGGAGCACTTCCTTTTTATTGAAAATGCTTTTAATACCTGTATTCACTTCAGGGGGTACTCGCTCGAGTATGACAACAATAGAAACAAACTCGCAACTTCCATCCCGTGATCTGAGTGCTTTGTGCTCCTTACACGACGGGGAGTAGGTGCTCACTCAGGTATAACAACAAATAATTATCCTAACAAAAGTGACTGTCATGGGTGGTACACGTGAGGGCAATTAAACCTTGCTAAGCTGTTAGGAATAGGATGTGTTCCTTACACGACGGGGAGTAGGTGCTCACTCAGGTATAACAACAAATAAATTATCCTTAAAAAATAGGTGGTACAATGTACAAGGGTAGGGCTCATTCCCGGCTCACTGGGGTGAAACGTAAGAAGGCAATTAAACCTTCCTAAGCTGTTAGGATGTAAGTAAAAATGATACAAATGATTTGGTAAATTTGTCGCGGGTTTTCGAGGACTATAAAACGGAACATTTCTTGACAAGTATTCGTCACTTGCTCTGACATTAACGGTCCTTCTCAGGACCATATAAATGGTCTTCTTAAGTCTTCGTGAGTCTTTGTCATTCTTCTTCATGAGTATTTGTCTACAGAGATACCCTCTTATCGTTTTTTCTTCTTATTTGACTACGATTTTATAATAGCCGTTCTTTTTGTTCTATGCAATTCTTCTTCTGAGTAATTTGTGCTGTCAGCTGTACTACCACGGTTATTTTTTTTTTTGTTTTTTTGGGTTGTAATTTTTTTTTTGTTTTTTTGTTTTGGTTGTTTGTTTTTTGTTTTTTTATGTGTTAAAAAATTAATTTGTTGTTTTTTTTTTTTTTTTTTTTTTCTAATCGCAGACCACAAAAACAGTCTTTTTAGGACCACTTTGGCAAATATAATGTGGTGTTGTTTATAATGAAAAGGCGAACTCGTATTTACGCTATGCGTAAAATACCCGCCTAATGCCGCGATCAATAACATGCGATAAATTCAACTGCAATGTATAAACCCCTCCCCCTCCCCGCCCCGCCCCTCCCCGCACCCGCACACCCGCCCCTAACACCCACTCCAACACCCACCCACCCCCACACCCCCCCCTCCCGACACCCCACTCCACCCCTCCCCTCCCTGACACCCACCACACCCCCTGCATATCCAATGTACATTTTCAGCGATACAGCATCTATGCATATTTAATTAGATCGTTGCATCAGAAATGCGCGCCCTCAAAAGCCTTTGACCCAATTACGATTGGACACAAAAGATGTATGGCAGAGTATTCTTTCACATAGTGAAGGAATTTGTATATCTGATCTCCGTTTTAGCGATACATCAATTAATGCATATTTAATAAGCTAATTTACACATTAATTATAAACAACAAAATAATATATTTAAAATGTCAAAGAAGATGCTCACTATGATATGCTTCATGCAGTGACGGAATTGCATATCCGATGTACCGTTCAAAAATCTAGTATTACGCTGATTTTGCATATTAATTAGCTCATTTTCATACCAATTTGCCCGAAAATATGCCAAAAATCTAATCAGGTCGAGAACTCTTCAGCCCGCTTCCTCCACCAAGTTACTCCTTATACAACTTACTGAACTCCAGAAAACTTTGTACCCAAGCCTTGCAGGAAATTTTCGTAAATTTATGCTAATTAGATACTTAATTAGCATATTTTACGCCCAAATCTATCAGGTCAAGACTCATTACCCGCGTCCTTCCACTACGTACCTCATCATAGCCCTTACGAAGTCCAATAATTTACACCACGTTGTTTAACATTTTTTACGGACGAACGGACGGACTGACGAACAACGTATGAACGGACAACGCTGCTCATTTCATAGTCCCCGTTTCCGAACTCGTTCGGCGGGGACAATAAAGAATCGAGAAAATAAAAAAAATAAAAATAATGAAAGAAAACAAAAAACAAATAAGATTCTTATAAATCAAAAATAAATAATAATGCAATAAAATAAAAATCTGTAAACCGCCAATGGCGGTATGGACTGATTTGCTTTTCGCACTAGGGTATGTCAGTCTGGGCGTTGAATATATGGGTGACATTGTGTATGTATAGTCCTATCCTGAAACGTCGAGAAGTGGAGACCAAAAAAGTCCATAGCCAGTCTGCCTGCATGGAAGGCACTTGAGCTAAGTGGACTGTTGGACCCAAACCTCACAAAACTCCATATAGGGCAGTTAACGGTCGCCTATGAGCTTATCAAAGGCATAGTTATACCACTTTCAGTCTAAGACTAAAATATAATTGAGTTTGGCTACGCTTAACTCAGCTAGAAAAAAATTGACTTTTTTGGTAAATGTTGACCTTTTTGACATTTTCCCACCCCTGTCAGACCCAGGGAGGACCCTGGAGAATGAATTAAATGGTTATGTAGTGGCTGTGTCCCCCTCCTCCAATATACTTAAGTTTGACTAAATCTAGCTCATCTGGAAACACAGTTTGGCAAAATGTTTACTTTTTGTGAAATGGTTTCTCTTTTTTTTATTTACATGTCCCCACCCCCTTCCGACCTAGGGGAGGTCCCTGGGGGTGAATTACATGGTAGTAGGGGCTTGTGCCATCCTACAATATATCTAAGTTTAGGTACTCTAGCTGATCTGGAAAAAAGTATGGCAAAATGTTTACCTTTTTGGTGAAAGGTTGACCTTTTGACATTTCCACACCCCCTGTGGGACCCAGGGGGAGGAACCCTGGGGGAATGGATTAAATAGTTAGTAGGGGCTTGTTGCCCGTTCTACAATATATTCTAAGTTTAGGTACTCTAGCTGATCTGAAAAAAGTTATGGCAAATGTTTACCTTTGTGGTTGAAATGTTTGACCTTTTTTGACATTTCCCCACCCCCCTGTCAGACCCAGGGTATGACCCTGGGGGATGGATTAAATGGTTAGTATGGGCTTGTGCCATCATACAATATATCTAAGTGTGGGTACTCTAGCTCATCTAGACCACAATTTATTGCAAAATGTTTACCTTTTTGGTGAAATGTTGACCTTTTTTTACATTTCCCCACCCCCGTCAACCCAGGGAGGACCCTGGGGACTGGATACAATGGTTTAGTAGGGGCTTTCCCTCTACCATATATCTCAGTTTAGGTACTCTAGCTCTCTGGAAAAAAAGTTATGGCAAAATGTGTTACCTTTTTGGTGAAATTTTACCTTTTTAGACATTTCCCCACCCCCCTGTCAGACCCAGGGGAGGACCATGGGGGAAATGATTACATAGTTAGTAGGGGCTTGTGCCCCCCTACAATATATCTATTTTGGGTACTCTAGCCCATCTGGAAAAAAAGTTATGGCAAATGTTTACCTTTTTTGTGTCCCACATCACACACAACATCCTTACATACATACATACATACGTACATTGCCATTTCATAAGCCGGATTTTGCTACGCAAATCGTCCAATAAATAATATAACTTAAAATAATACAAATACAACTCCAATATGAAATCAATAAATATAAAATAAAATAAAACATCGTCAAAATCAGACTAAATCAATCAATACTAAATATAAATAACTAAAAAATAAATAATAAACAATAAATAAAAACAATACTAAATATGACAATAAATCACATAAAATAAATCACAAATATCAAAAATCAGACTAAAATGGCATTTTTTTTCATAAGAAAATCGCCCTCACATGCGTAAGCGCAATTGAAAAATTGGGCTACTTTTGGCCATTTGCCGCGGGTAGGCGCGCCCTGGGGCGAAATTTTTTTGTTGGCAACATGGACCATGTTCATGTCACACTACTGCTTCCCAACCCGTGGAATTCTTCTTAGCGTGTCCCCAAGTCATTGGTAGGCTTGTGGGTGGTGCAGGATTTATTCAGCTGAGTAAGCTCTTCCGGGGCCGTGTGTATCTATGGTACGGACATCCTAACATGGCCCGATGCATGTTGAGACTGGGGGAGGATTGGGAACAAACAGGGTTTTTCACCCTACTCTATTCGACACTGACTGCGATGTACATGTACCTTATTCTCTCTGTACACGGACCGAACGGCTTAACTCCCCTCCAAAGGACTGGATGCTTTCATGGATTCATTTTGCCCAATTCCAAGTGAACTGTGGAGGAGCGGGTATTTCTGTATTTAATCAATAGCTCGTATACAATTAAATCCGATTGTGAGTACCCGAATAAATCCAGGCAAGTGACCCCACCGGGATTCAACCCCGGTTGGTGCATAACAGCGACTTTGGTGTATTACCCAGTTACGGATGTTGAACCCTCTGTCCAAAGAAGTGTATACTTGATTTCCCACCAGACTTTTTAAATACATTTTTAGTAATATTATAATCTTAAATTTATAACTGACACAAGCAAAATATGTAATTAATTTCTCAATATCGCTATTAGTAGAAATTTTATATTATATTTACAGTTCAAAGCGTGACTCTCTGCAATCCCCTCAACATCCCGTCATTATGTAAATAAACGCAAATTGAAGGCAATTCCGCGATGACGGATGTTGGTTTGACGGATGTTCAAAAACGCCGATTGTTGTTTCCCATAATGACGGATGCTGAATCTGAATAACGCTTTAGTAAGGGAAAATTCAACACCGTCACTATGTCATGAACATAATTGCCGATTTGCGTATTTTATGGTGTGACGGATATTATGGTTGACTTTTCATGTAAAGTACATCCATTTTATCAAGTTAAGAATTCATAACTATTAGCTAAATTCCCAGTTGTTAATTTCGTTTCTTAATCGGAGTTGATTGTTTGAATCGTATGTGGGGATGTGTACGGACCCTCTATAGTTCGCGATTTTTCAAATGCGATTTTCTCAGAAACAAAAGTTCGTATTTTGTTTAACATCCGTCACTATGTAATACACCCGACGAATTATTAGTACATGAATATTTTTGACTCGTGCTCACTGATATCAAAACCACAAAGGTTATAGACCGATCAAACAGTGTGCATAGCGTGGGAAACATGCATACGGCGTGCGTGTTCTTGTGTTAAACGCCATTTTCGTCATCTGCTGAATTTAACGTCACCGGCGATGGTAAATTATAAAATGGTTCTGTTTACCCATAAGGAAGCTGATTTGGTCTTAATCATTTCGGGTGAGGGCTTTTGTATATAAAAGCCTTACAGCCATGCAAAAATTTCGATTTTTGAAAAATCTTGAGGTGCACTATTTTTCAAATGTGCCAGTGTCTCTTTAAGAAAGCGAAGAGTCCACAGAAAATGTATAACCTTAGTGGCATCATGGAATTGAATTCTCATATGCTATAACATGGGCCTGGTTTCCATCGATTTGAACTGCAAACGTGTGCAGGGAATGTGAACAATGGCAAGGTCATTTGCCTATTGTATTTGTGAGAGCCCATGTAAAATGACCCTGTCCAACAATTTTTTAGTGTGAACAATATTACTTGGGTGACCTGCGGACTAACTATATTTATTAGGTATATTAGGGTGTTAACTGATCTATAAAATCAAATAAACCTACAACAGAACAAGGACCTTAGACCAAGGAACAAGGAACAAGGTAAGAAACAGTATTTCCAATACAAACAGCAATGCATAGATAGAGAGGTCTTTCTTTAATTGGTGGCTATCTTTTTGTTAGGCATATTGAGAATTTAAATGATTAGTCATGGTCAAAACTTTTTGCTTGAATGTTTTCACCAGCGAACTGTTGAAATCATAGCATATAACCATGACTACTATTATATCATAATCCAAACTCAGCTGAAAATCCCACAACCAACGGTGCCAGTGCAGTGCTTCAACTGCTGCTGAGGTCTTCATTGTTATTCGGTAATGCAATTGAAAAGACAAGTGACGCTGCACACGCAGATGAATTTGTGTTTATCGGATCGTCTTGGCTAGTTTGTAAATTTTTTCTGTGATTGCCAAAATCTTTGAGGGTGGTTGTTTTTCTATACATATGGGCGACTATGAATCATTCAAGCCGATAATGACCAATCAAAGACACGATGCAAAGACGTAATATTACTGGATCAAGATTTATTCAAATTCAAAACGAACAAGAGGCTCCGCCTCACTGTGAGCGATTCATGAAGTTAGCAATTTCTATTATGGGAGGAGATTCGCGTGTGGTGTTGACTTGTGAACGGTAGTAATCCATAGCGGTAGTGATGTCGTACACATGGAAGGTATGTAAATAGGGATTTTGAGCCCATTTTTTCATTTACGGATTTGCATGTAAGCGTGGGGCAGCCCAAGTCCCTGGGAAGGTTGGGGTGTGCGTGTGTGGTGGAGGTTACGGGGGTTGCCAAATGGGATAAGGCCCATTTTTTATATCCCATGTGTTAAGAGTTTGCATTGCTAAGAAGCTTAAGGCTGTGGAGAGGGGTCAACACCAACGATTATATACGGGGATGTCCTCGGCAAGGGGACATAGCCGAAGTGTCCCTTGAACAAGACTAGTTAAAGATCTGTAAACCAACTACGAAAAATACTAGAACAAAGGCAGGGCTCTTTATAGAAAGCAAAAATTGAAAAAAATTTATTGTTTTTACTGTTATGTTGGTGGCTAGTGACGGTTTGGTGCAATCTAAAACCAGCCTAATAACACCACTATCCTCATATTCATGAGCTCAAAAGTGGGGAATTTGGGAGCTACTTCCCATGAAATGCACACCGCGCGTAGTCAGCACCTGGCCCTTTTTGAGAGGACCCGGGGGGGGGGGGGGGGGGCCAGAGGACCGCTATAGCGCAACAAAGGCTGAATTTTGATCGTTTTGTATGTTTTGGCATAAACCGAGGGGCGCACCCCAAAAGGATCCCCAAGTACGCACTTGATGGGGGGCCATGCCCTTATCGGAAATCTCCGCTACTTAAACTTTTCATAGGAAACTGGCTTAACCTCTCTGTCCTTGCGGTAAAGCTTGACAAATCGGAATTCTTCCGGGAACTATTTGTTTAGCCGGTGCTTGCGTATTTCTTGTGTAGATAATCACTATAACTTGTGGACATGAACGCCCTAATTGCCTTTGACATACACCTGGATTGTAAAAGGTGGTGACTATCAGTGCGAATATGACGCATGTCGGGTGACCCGGCAGAATGGCAATTGCATTTTTTATTCTGCAGATATACGCCGAGCACCATGAAGTACACGCTCGTCAAAGGGTTTGTCCCCGACCTAGATTATAAAAATTAAATAGACCGCCCAGCTGCTCTTGTAATCATTCATTTTTTCACTTTCCCATACATTTCACCAGGACAAGCCACTTAACAATAACAAAATAGTGCAGCTACCATACCAATTAATGGTGTAATAAGACGTGTCCAAAATTATCCCATGACGGTTCACATCAGACTTTATGGCTACCTAGATAAGATCAGCATTAGACAGCTCCCACAGAGAACACACACGGGAAAGCAATTCAAGTGAAACATCAAACCTGACATTTGTTAATTTTGAAATCAAACTAATGATTTTACTTATGAACCAATCTTATTTGGAAACCATCCTACCAGACTGAAGCTTCAATGGAGAGAAAGCAACACCCTGAGTTGCCGCCCCACTCCCACAATGCACTGCAATTTGAACACCAGGGGTGTCAATGTTCTTCTGTTATTCGTCCCCGAGGTGGGGAATAGGTTTTGTTTTCTATGGTCATTTGGGTAAGAATTTGATGCTTAGGTTATTGTGAACCAATGTTAAGATTTTGGGGAAGAATGGGTATAAATGTGGTGGCAAGTAGGGGGACAATTCAGGATTTTCTGGAAAATAGCACTCCTGTTGAACACTGAACCTTGATTAGGTCATGTGACTCCATGCAACAGCCTGTATCGTCCCATGTGCCACACCCACGCACACACGTACACACTCACACAAGAATTATACACTGTTTTAGCACAAAATATGGGTATTTTAACTGTACATATCTGTTCCAGGAAAATTGTTTTCTTTTCCTTCCACTCGAGCCATTGTTGAAGATTGGGAGAAATGTTTTTACTGTCAAAAATGTAAAATTCACAAAATGGTTGTTTTCTTGTAGGATTTTCACATTGTTCAAATGACACCAAACCAGAATAAAGTACAAGAGGTGTTTTTCTTTCTTTTTCTTGTGTGTAGGACTTTTCATGGTAATGAGCACAAAATATCACATTAAACCATTTCTCGAAACTTCCAAATTGCTTTCTAACAAAAATGAATGAAAATCATTTTTAAAAACAAACATTTAACCGTTTAATAACTTTAACTTTGGAACTAGGCTATTTAGTTATTTTTAAAATATTTTTAAATCGAAAAAGCAAATTAAAAATTCAAACATAAAAAGAGTTCTTTAAACATAAACAAAAGAGAGCAACCAGATGTTTTTACCTTATGGTTCTTAAGCTGTCAGCAGCTTTTGCTGAAGTGTCCTAACTACTTAAAAGTATGGATACTTTATAATGGCATTGTGTGGGATATGGGGGGTGGTTTAACACACTTTCTAGCTTACACTTTTCTGATGTAAAATTCTGCCTATTATAACCACTATAAATTCACTATGAGAGAGAGAGAGGTATACATTCCGTTCTATTTCCTACCACATACTAGGTTTATTGACCCTCAGTGGTGGGAAATGTTTAGGATTACATATATCTGGCTGCATATCTAGATTGGTGTTTGTAATATAGTCAGATCCCCTTTTGTTTATTTGTTGCCTCGTGGTAGAAAACCTACATGTAGAGTACCACACAAGTGTATGCATATGTGACGAAACCTCTAAATATGTTTGTATGACCATCAGTGTGCAAAGTAATATCATATCCAATTAATGTAGACAGGCTCTCACCGCTGGTAAATAACAAAGGGTAACCAACTAAATTAACTGTCAATGACAGCATTGCTTGCATGCAATTTAGTCGGATACAACGGGATCCATCCTTTGGTTTCAGAACATTGTGCAAACAATTGTGTTTTTTGCATTTACATACTGCTTGTCCTCATACATCACTGTTTGAAATAGCTAAGGCTCAAATCGAAGTTCTTAATATAGAATCAAATCACAAATTTAACATTCGAGGGAATATAAACCATTTTTCCAAAATTACTATGTGCCAGATAATGTTAACCATAGTCCCTTGTAAAACTGTAAACCTGTTCACTCTAACTGTGATGGTAAGGTCGCGATGAGAAATTAAGCAATAGCCTATTAGTTCTGTTTACACTTGAGAGACCAGTGGGAGTGAGTTAGTTGTCACCACGTCGTAAATCCACAGGACCACTACAAGGATGCATAGCACTAACTATAATAAATTCTGGGACACATGTAATTGTGGTTTATCCTATTAAAAAGGGTTCTTTTATGGTAAACCCTAGTTACACTTACAGATTATCAAGGACAATTGGGCCACATGTATACCAATCCCAACAGGGACTTTTAGCCTAATTCAATTTTAATACCATATGGTGAATATAAACTTATTACAGTCCACCAAATTATTATATAGGCATGTAATTACAACTCTGTGGCAGATTTACGACTTTGGTTGACAGTTTGGGGCTTGCAGTATGGGTTTCAATTGCCAAGTCCATTAACTTTCTAACCCTCCCACAGCGGGGGACCTCCAAACTTAGGTGAACGGGTTTACTATATGCTCATTGACCCGAAGTGTTGAGCCTGGAAATTACACCAACAGACATGGAATGTTTCCTTGCAAGGTTGTGACCATATCAGTAAACAAACACCAAGTGCAAGCACACTGATTGACATAATAAGGACAAGTGATAAGGGAAGGCTTGCCACAGGCTTACAGTGTTCGACTTTGGCTATCCCAGCTGTTTTCTTAGCCATTTACAATGCACACATCCAAAAGGAGCTATATGACACGTCACCGAACAAAATTAAACCAATTTGTGTGTTTGACCCTAACTTGGCTTCACAACCTTATTGTCACAAAACGAAAACGCTGCATTACTTTCCATGTCATCCAAACACACATGCAAAAATTCAAGACAATCGATTAAGATAAACACGCGTACGAAACCTTGGCTTCAAAACCCCAATCGTATAGGACACACAAAGTACTTTGTGGGTCTAATAAAAAAAAAGGTGATTTGGATTTGCCTATTTCAATATCAAAAACAATAGGCTGAATTTTGTATTTGCTCCTATATAAAATTATAAATTTTACAATTTTTTGTACAAAGAAACATTTCAGCTTAATCCTTTCAGATGGGGTTATTTTTGATGGAAAACCTTTAAATTCTGGGCAAAAAATCGTACTTTGATTTTTTAGGGACACCGGATATGTGAAATCTCTCGTTACACCTTTAAAAATTACCATAATAGAGAACGCTTGAGTGTAATCTTTGTACATAAATTAATTTGGTAAATAAAGACATCTCATCCCAAAAACCCATTTTCAACCTCATCATTATCTAAAACCCTTGGTTTGAAGTTCCTGGGCCTACACCCTACTAGTTATATGTGCAGATGTGCTCTAGTTTTAGAAAAAGAATTGATGGTCATATAGGATTTTTAACTATCTAAAATATGGAATGACCCTGGTTAATGGACCATATGCCTTTTTTACAAAAAAAACTGCTAAATAGGTGGAATGGATTAAAATTTAATTTTCAACCTCCCTGTCAATTTGTTGTATTTAAAAAAGTCTGTAAACAATGCAATTCTGTAATCTGGATCAGGAGAAAATTGAGTAAAGCCACGAAAATTTAGAAGCAAAAGCCATATACCTCAACGTTTTCACAGAATGAATTCCTGACCAGGACAAACAAATCTAAATTTTAAACTGCCTTTGTATGTATAGTCATTGCAAATAACCAAGATCTAAAAGTAAACCACAATGCCCGCATATCTCGTCAAATGTCCGAAACATATGTACTGGAATGTAACAAAAAAAGTAAACACTCAGCAATGTCGAAGCTGCATATGTTTCATTGTTGACTGTGTTGTCTGTGCTATTCTGGTTTTAGTTACCTTATACAATCATGTTATAAATGGGGTGTAGGGGCATTACCAAAGAATTAATCCCATCCTAAACTAGTCCAGTGAAATTTTATCTCTGTCGTATGGGTCATAATAGCATTTAAATGAAGGTATTCTAAAGTTTATATTAGTGTTACCTAATGAAATTACTATAGAGGCTCAAAGGTTCTCCTTTACAAAATGTAAGTATTATCCTGGGGCCTGTACATCTCGTGCCATATACACAGGATCCTTGTTTGACAAGCCATAGTTGAGATATGTATTTCCATGTATTCAGTTACTTTGCACAACATGGAGGTATGTCTATTTGAGAACAAAGTCAGGTATCATCAGGAACCTTCACTCTCATCTTCTTAAGTGTTATCCAAAATGTTTTCAATATCTGAAATATCATACATTTTCATGACTACATTTCAAATGGGCATAAAAAATATCTGCTCAATTCTAATGAACTTTATAATAACTGCTCTTCGGAGACTACTTGAGATGAAGACACATGTACATATCATTGCTCAAAGCTAAGGCCACTGTGAAGACTAGATGAGGAATCGGTTGCATGCAAAATATGCAGACAACAATAATAACAACCACACAACAACAACAACATTTTATTTGTACAGTGTCTTTTGCCATAGCCAAAGGATACAGCATGCTGGAAAGAAAACAGAGGATACCAAGAGCAAAGAAAGAGGCACTATGAGCTAGTAAAATCTAAATTCCCTTGGCACCATTCAGTATTTATTTACCAATGATTAGAAATCACCCCCTGGTTTTGGGTATGATATATGATACCCAGAGTACACGAGGTCAGTCATGTCAATGCATGTACAAAGTACAACCCAACGGAACTGTGTTCCTTGGTGGATGAGAAGATTGTAACTCATAGTGAGGTAAACATCAAGACAGATAATAGTGATACCAAAATAACATATGTAGCCAGCTGCCACAGGAACTACGGTAAATGCTGATTTGGTGGCAAATATTTTTGTGTGTTTTGAAGGAGGTAATTTAGTGCAGGATTACGTTAACGAATTCCTGTACAAAGAAACATTGAGAGATTTTCGTTGTAAAAAAATCACGTTTCTTCTTCCAAACATTTCATCTTCATTCCAGTGCCTTTCTGCTAAATTCTGCTATATAGTGGTGAAACATTAACTATTACTTTCTTAAAAGTATTTGCAAATATCTCATTACAACTCGTCATTCTCTCAAAGTGCTTTATTAGGTAACAAAGTCTTAAGTGTGAAACTTCACAAACCAGGGAACAAGTGAATGCTTTTGAGATTTCCAGATTTGACACAGATAAAGTTAAAGAAATTCAGCTTTAAAATGACACCCAAAACCTTTCTTACAGTTGAAATCTGAAAAGAAATGATTAAATGAATAGAGTACACTATCTAGAGAAAAAAAACATCTGATATTTGAAGATTTTTCAGATTTTGTAATTAGCAAATCACAGTCTTGAGAGACACAAGGACATTCCAAAAGATGGCACCATAAGTGTATTATTTAGAATGCTACCAATGTGTTAATAGAAGTGTAAACCAAAATACACTCTTATTAGAACAAGGTTTGTATCATCAGAAAATCTCCTGTGTTCCTTGAATATGCTGTTCTGATCGTCTTTGGGATTCCCTGACTTACCTGGAAGAGTATCAGTTTATAATCCGCGAAAGCCGTATTTTTCTCAGTTAATCTAAATATTTTGGTTATCTAAATTGATTTCTGATCGAAGATACCGACAAAAAAGCTGTTGTTTTATGATTAACATCATATTAGCACAGTAGTGAATAGGGTGTTGCATTGTATTATTACCCTATACCATAAAGCAACAAAATTGTTTCAAGTGAAAGAAAGTGCCAGACACTCATATCGAGTACAAAACATAATATACTAAATGGGAACAAGCACCTTTAAATCACAAAAAAAAGATGCATTGAGGTTGTAAATTCTAAACTTACCCCTAAAAATGAATGAAAGCCCTCAGTCCTCCACGACTGTACTTGCTTAGGTTTAGCTGGTATTACACAACCTTGAAAATAATGAGAAAAACAGTATATTCCAATCATTCGCTATTCATAGTTAGACACATTAAACGTTGACATTTTAAACAAAGCCAACAAAATGGATTAGGGTAGGGAGCCGTACATGATATGGGCCCTTCCATATACAACTATCTATTACATTGCATGTTCCGTCGTGATTAAATTATGAAAAATGAGCCCCATAACCCCAAACTTTTAATTTTAGCATCAGCGGAGAGGCATTGTATTCTACCAAGCCTAATACCCCACAAGGTACATCCCTAATTTTCAAATTGTCTGTGTGCTTTGCCTTTATGCTGATGTCGAGTGAAAAAATGTGAAATGAATTGAGTAGAACATCCAAATTTTAAGGGCTGTAAATCTTGACATTTGTGTATAGGAATATTTTCATGGTTGAGATGGTGTTTCATGCAAGAAAATTTTAGCCTGGGAAGCACATTTGTTTCTGTGAAGCTAAAAATAAAATGTGATTAAAAGATGGCAAAACTTGTGGATTTTTTTTTATAACAGCAAGAAACAAAAGTGTGTTAAAGCATTCACGATTCCAAAATGGAACTGCTCTAATTTTAAATAAAGAAATAAATAAAATGTGCAAATTTGAAATTTTAGTCAAACTATCTTTTTGGCTATCTGTGCAGGCAAGTAATTTTGAAGGTATACCAGTGTTATACAAAAAGGACCCAAAAAGGTTTTTTTTCCTGGGATGACTAGACCTTATATTATTAGTCCAGGTTTAAACTGCATTTTTCTCCAAGACAATCCGACTTGGTAAATAAAGCCTAGTTCCCAACTCCACAATTTGAGAGCCTTCACTCCAAAATAAAAATGTATTTTCTAATCAAGTCTCTGTATTAAAGGGCATGAAATGTTTTATGAAAGGAGGATATGAAGTATTTAGGTAGTGAGGTTTCCAACACAGTGTTTCATGAATGGTAACAGTAGTGTTTGTGAAACAAGTAATTAACAGCTGCATTAACACATGTACTAAATGCAACCTTGTGGCAATATTTCTCAAAACCTGATGAGCTGAGATATTCATTTTAGATATCCTAGTTATGTCTAATTATCATTGCATTATGTTACATTGATTGTATATATAGCCCTTTAAGTTTTTATTAAAAAAATGCCTGCTAAAAATTTTACAAATGTCCGGTATTGTTCTAGAACGGGGGAGTATAATCTATCTCAGGGGTGTTCCAAACTTTTGGAGGCAGTGGCCGCATTTGTTGAATCCACGACTACTGCAGGCAGCAAACAAGTAATAGGGCGCCGAAGTTTGGTTTATGATGTGCCTACAAAAGTAGGGCCCATATCTCTACCAATATTTGCCAAAAAAGGACACATAGCAATATCTGAGATGCAGATTTTGGGTCAAACTTAACACAAATATTCCATTTTGTTGACCTTTTTAGCAAATTTTGAAAAAAATGGAGGAAATTGGACTAATTTTCCAACAATTTTTAGAAAATTTGGACTTCAGGTTGAGGAAATTGAACTAATTCAATTGACATTTAAAAAAAATCTATTATTTAAGATATTTATGTATTTTAATTTTTCTGGGAAGTACCTCGCGGGCCGCATGAGAGCTCTTAGCTCTCATGCAAACATTCTTGGGCAAATGGCCCGCGGGCCGCAGGTTGGACACCCCTGATTTATCTTAACCACCTCTGGATTGGCTGCAATGAAGGCTACATGATTTATTGAGCCACTCAGGACCATGGTAAGAATGGTGCTAGGTCTTATGAGGATTAGTCTTGAAGGCGAAATAAGAGATTTTAAAGCATCCATGCATCATATATATTGTGTATTAATTTCATATAGATTAGGCCAAGAAAAAAAAAACAGTTTGTCTCAGAAGACCGCACACATTTTGTTTAAAATTCATCTTTTAAGCGCATTATTTTTGTTAGGTTTTTGCTCACTTGAAAGATTTTTTTTTTAAATCGGAACAAAATGGAAATTTGGCCAAAAAAATGAAAAAGTGGGTCAAAATGCAATTTTAAAAATTTAACCGCATTTTGCATTAGCATTTTTCTAAAAAAAAGTGCATTTTGCATTTGTCACATCTCTTCTGAGACAACACAAACTTTTTTTGGGGGGGGGGTCTTATGCACTCAATAGATTTCTTACCTTGCAATTCAGTAAAAAAAATTCTTAAAAGTGAAAAACAACAGTTGATTTTGATTTGCTTATATTTCAATATAAAACAGTCTGAATTTTGTATTTGCTCCCAATTTAGGGTATGTGAAATCTCTCATTGCACCTTTAAATATTTTAGAAACTCCATTCTAATTGGTTACTCAATGACTATGACTATGCATAAAGAGCCAATAAGGCAGAAAAGTAGAATTTCAAAATTGTCTTCATATTTATTGCCAAAAAAGCACACAATCCCAAGCAGGGGCAGTGCCAAGGTAAAATCTTAGGAGGGGCAAAAATTTACCAGATTACCTCATATTGGTTAAAACTCCTTTTTTCTGAATTCTGTCTGAAACTCTGAAACTTTTGAATCCTTTGAATCCCACACATTCAGGGAACTCAACATTCCAACTTGGTATTTTAGCAGAAGGGGGTAACTTATCTCCAGGCCCGTAACCAGGATTTTTTTATTTTTCATCTTGATAGAATGGCCTTCACCCCAAAACCCCACCTGTAAAGTTTCGCGACGATATTTCAATCCGTTTTAATGTGAGAGCTAAAAACGTCATTTTTGTAAGCCCCATAGTGTACTCTGTAAAATTAATATTGGTCAACCAAACTGGGGCACATTTTCACTTCCAAATCAAACATCCTTTAGCCCTAAGATTCACAGGGTAAATGAGAAAAATAGCAGCTTTCTTCTGATACCAAAATTTCGACCACTTCCTGTAAAATCTGGGGTTCTGGGGACGAGGCTATTAGCGATCGGGCCATGGGCCTTTAACCTTTTTGCTACCCTAATTTTTGGCTCTCTCCGCTCGCAGGATCTCTTTCTTTGAGCCTTTTTAAGCTCTTTTTAGGGGGGTTTGGGGGCTTTTGGGAACTTGGGGGGGGGGTGTCTGCCTCCACCGCCCTCCCCTGGATACGGGCCTGCTTATCTCCTTCTGTCTTCAATAAACCACTGGGGTGCTATATATTTGTTGGATAGTAGAGCTACCTCAGAAAAAGAAATCTACCTGAAATGCTCAATATTACAATTCATAGGAATGCTTAACTATATATGAATTTGCCAGACACAGCAAAATAAGACAATTGGTCACCATGGCTAAACCTTGTATAAGATAACCATCCTTCAATACGTAGTTAATACTGCTTACAACAGCTACGGTCAAATTGTTAAAATTTTCGCCTTTTCATGACATGAAATATGTGACAATCGTAAAGGAGATAATTACAGGCATATACCTATTTTTAACTTGTTGTTTTGAAGATTGAAGACCGTGGTATCTATATGACACATCATCCTTATCCTCCCAGACTGGGGTTGGCTGCGATTACACAGATTAATCCAATGAGCGGGATTAGTGTGAAAAAAAAAAGTTTGGGAGTCATGTTTGAACACTTGAGTTGTACGAAATATACACATGAGCTTGGTTTTTTTTCATAAAGTTTGTAGTAAATTAGGGTTACTTTAAACCCTAACGCGGGCCGAGATGCAATTGAGCCGGCAACGAAAACGTGGTAACGGTCGGGGAAAGGTTCTCGTTGCAACAACTATTTTGGTCGCGCAAATGACTCTCATTGGCCCTTCATTGCATCTGGGCCGTCTTACCGGTAAATGACGCGATGTTCCTCGTTGCATTTGGGCCCGTCTTAAGGAAAAATGACGCGATGTTCCTCGTGCTTTGGGCCGTCTTTAAGGAAAATGACGCGATGTTCCTTCTTGAACATTTTGGGCCGTCATTAGCGGGAAAATGATGCGATGGTTTTCCTTGCATTTCGGCCGGTTTGCCCGCAGAAGGCGCAATGCTTGTCATCAGGCGGGGACCTGTGTACCAAAATGACCCATAGACAATTGCGAAAGCTATTTTTTAATTATGATAAACGTATCATGACGAACGGGAGCATGACGTAGGCATAATAGCGCCACGCACGACTATCTATGATTTGTAGCGTTAATAGCGCACTCACGGACTGGCGAACTAAAGCTACAAAATTCATGCAGATCATTGTGCAGTATGCATCAATTATTTATGTCTTTATTTATTTATTATCCTGTTTTTATTGCCTGTCGCACGCATGTTTCCGTGGCATTCTGGGACGTCTGGTTTCCGGAAAATGCGCGCGATGTTTTTCGTTGAATTCTGGGCCGTCTTCCGGAAAAGTGACGCGATGTTTTCGTGCATTTGGGCCGTCTTCCGGGAAAATGACGCGATGTTTTTCGTTGCAGCTGGGCCGTAGTGACTTACGCTACTTATTCCTGGTGCCGGGAAAAAACGGCCGAGATGCATTGAAAGCAAACTTGGGCTCTCGTTGCATCTGGCCGTTAAAAATAAAAATAGATTGCCTTTCGTTGGATTTGGGCCGTCGGTCGGCAAAACGACCGGGTCCGGGTTAGGGTTAAGGAGCCGCGGAGGGACCGACGACGGACCAGTGCTCAAGCCGCCACCAGCCCCGGAGGCGGAGGTGCGAACACTGCTACAGTCATCGCCAGGCAGTCGCCTGCCACCGGGAGGAGGCCATCATCCCCGAAGGGAGGAGAGCGCCAACCTCGGCTGGCGAACCTCCCGCCCCGAAGGGGGAGGCTAGCCGAGAGCCGAACTAACCCGGTCCCGAGGGAACTAGGCGGCTTCTGAGGCGGCGCCTCCCAGAAGGGGAGGACAGCACCAGCCCAGGCCCGGTGAGCTTTCAAGAGCCCCGAACGGGCGAAGGGTTAGCCAGGCAAGAAGACACCTCTATCCCATACGGCTGGGACTGAGGCAGCTCAAAGTGCGCTCCCGCAGCGAGGTTCAAGCACGGAGGGCGATCCCCGGCAGGAGCGCTGGCAGCCGAGCGCCGCGGTGGTGTTGGTTGCGGCCACCCACCGGGGACCGAAGCCCCAGTAGTGCTCGGGGGAGCACCACAAGCCGCCGCCTTCTCCGACGTAGCATCGCGCCGTGCCGACTTGCCTGAGGGATTCGTAGAGAATCACCGTTCGCCCTCGATCATGTCCCAGTAAATCCCCGCCAGTCCTACACGGTAAGATAGGCAAGGGGACTCCCTAGTACACGATCGATTGGCGCCAGCAAGTCGGGTGGGGGATCCCACTTCAAAACAAATTGAGCGCCGCATCCCCACAGAGCAGTGCTTGGTCATTGAAAGCGTTAAGCAGCACGATACACGCAGTAACTCAAGTAATTGTCCTTCCTCACGGACCGTGATTTACAACAACGACAGTCCTCAAGAGAAGGACAAAGGGAAGAATTACAATCAAGACCAAACAAAAAAGAGGATGTGTAACCGGGTAACGACCTGGCTGCAAGGATGGGTCTTGGAGGGTAATTATCGTGACTAGCCTAAAGAGACGCTGGCACAAAGGGCTGGCTGGATCACGTAACTAAATTAATGACGCCTTAAAGAAATAAATCGATTTAACTAAATAAAGATTTCATCTACAGGAAATGGTTATGGACACTCAATCGGATAAGCCTGTCTGGACACAAATCTGTAAGCAAACAAAAAGATAGAGAGAGAAGGAAACTATGACCCTGAACACTGAATTAGGTCTAGTGTAGGACCTGCCCCGTTAAATAAATAACACAATCGAGTAATGGAGTTTTAGTCGTAGTAGGATATTTAAAAAAGGATATTAAAAAGCCAAAGTGTTACCAGGGACGGCCCCTCTTCGCCAAGGAGACTTGTGATTATGCCGTCCGAACAGTAAACAAATCCATAAAAAGTGGGTACACCACCGAACCAATCAAATTGACTCAAAGTAGTTTAATAGTTAACATGGGGAAATACCGGGTCCGAAAATTGGCAGACCAAATCTGGAAACTGCGGCTTCAGCGAATTTGGCCAGAATTCGCCGAAGTCGCGACCAAAAATCCAAAAAACGGGGACTAAGGAATGTAAGCTAACGGTTAAAACTTAGAGTTTCACCCTAGTCCTGGCCGAAACATCCAATACCAGCCAAACCGTGTGAATTTCTACTCGAATCGGGAGCTAACAGATACATTCACCGGTAGGTAGAGCCCCAAAGGGAAAGAGGAACGAGCGGATGGGACGCCGGTGACGTCAGTGGTATGACGTCACCAGGGACCGCCTAAATAGAAAGTGCTGTAGATTAGTTTGGGCGTCATCTTGTGCACCAAAGATGATGCCAACTGTGATTATCGACATTGAAACCCCTAAGGAGATTTCAAAATGAGGGAGCATTATAAGTATTAATTAATTGCTCCTAAGGTATATATCTAAGCAAATAAATCCTAAGAATTGAATTACTTTAATAGTGCCCAAGGGGGGGGTTCCTAGGGACCCAAAACCAATTATTCTAATATGGAAGCCGGGGCGGATTTTAAATTTTTTTTAGTTATCAGGAGAAGCGTATTCATAAAAATCAGACAATTAGCAAAAACTCCTTGAAAAAATTGGATTGCGTAACGAGAATCGCAAAAAAATCAAATGTTGGGTAACTATGGAATCTACCCTTGGAACTGAAGTGTAATCATGACAGTTTAACGGTGGTTGTGTGAACTGATCGCACAACCCCCCCCCCCCACTATACTCATCAAAACTGAGGTTTGGTATCAAGAAAAAAAGGTTATTATTTTTATCCTTACCTCAGTGAAATTTTAGACCCAGGAAAGGTTTCCTTTGATTTATGAAACAAAAAATGGCTCTTGTGGCAGCGACTCTCAAATAATTCAAAACTCAATTTTAATTATAACACAAATCTAATGTTTATTGTAGGGAAACAGGGTTGGCTGAGAATAACAGTGGAAATCGGAGATTCATTTCATTAAAGAAACTAAAGAGTATAAGTACTTGGGTGTTCATTTGATTAGAAAGCTATCTGATCACGTGCATGATTAATGATGGGTATCAGAAAAGGCAACAGATTAATTGCATATATCAAATCGTTAATCAATAACGGGATGATTTTAACCGTGTTTACTACGGTGATCTTCTCTGGAAAGTGTTGCGCTCCCACAATTAATTATGCATGTTAGGTTGGGTTGTGGCAGTTATGCTGAAAATGATAGAATTGAGGGCCTTCAATTACAAATGGCAAGAACGAGTAAAGGCCAACAAAAACACGGGGCAAAAGAAGCCTATACGGGATTTAGGGTGGGACTCAATTGAAACAATCAAGATAATCACAGAATTAAATTTTTCAATCGCCTTATTAATATGGATGACGATAGGTATCCCAAATCTTACTCACAAAGCTCTTCTCAATATAAATAACAAAACGAAAGAGAAAACACAATGGAAATGGTTGGATCAGTTCATAATAAATTGCGTTTTCTGTGGTTTAATCATGTCTTCAAAAATCGATCACATTGACCAAAAAATGGGTTCCTCCTTTGTCAATAACATAAAGATCATTCAGAATAAGAGTGGTATGAGAGGAGAACTTACAAAGGAAATCCTTGAGCAACTTACTGCAAGTACAAAACAACACCAAGATGCGCAAAGATCAATCCTCGATTCCACAAATTTTTGTACCAGCTCACTCAAGTTCAAATTGCGCACGAACACTTTTTTACACAACTGATTACAAAATTAGGTCTTGGTCCGCTGATTATTCAGATATTTGTAAACTCTGTTAAAAAAATTGGTAATTGAGGATACCAATCATTGTATGTTTCTTGTGATGCACTTGCAAAAATCAGAGAGGAGGAATTACCAATCTTAGAAATGATTTGATGTCCAGAATTCCTAATCTGGGACTGGTTTTATTTTGGAAATAATGAGTTAAATACTTTCTGATGTTAGAAAACATGTTTGTAAGTGACAGTATCCTGGTTAAATGTGTAGTATTGTAAAAATATACTATCGTGCCTGGAAACACAGGGGGGTTATTTGAGATCAGTCCATGTATAATCTCATAATTTCCAGGGCTAAAATTAGTTAAGATTCTGCATAGTGATAGCCTATTTATTTTGCTACATGTACTTTCTGTTCTTGTTCCATTAATTGATTCAGTGTGTATACGCGGAGTGTGCGTTTTTGTAGCGTGTTTACAGCCAAATATCTCTGCGTGCTCCATAATACCAATCTTGTTGGTCCGTAATAATATTTGTCCATAAATTATTGATCGCACAAAGATTTTCTGGTTTGCAGTTGTCACATTGTTTTTTTTATGCTTTATTTATTTGTTATCTGCTGTAAAATTGCACAAGTTTGTGTATTTTTATTCATTTGGATGTTGGATGCACCATCGGGTAGGCGCTGGTGCCACTGTGGTAAAAGTGAATTCCAAATAAACTGAAACTGAAACTGAGTCACTATTAAGTTACAATATGCACATCCACCAAGGAAACAGTTCAGTGGGTTGTACTTGTACAGAATTGACATGAACTGATCTGGGTATTTCATATACCATACCAAAAACCAGGGGGTGTTGTATTTTCTAAATACATTGGTGAAGAAAGTATTTTTTTG
Source organism: Ophioderma brevispina (assembly GCA_023653785.1). Classification (NCBI taxonomy): domain Eukaryota; kingdom Metazoa; phylum Echinodermata; class Ophiuroidea; order Amphilepidida; family Ophiodermatidae; genus Ophioderma; species Ophioderma brevispina. The sequence continues at coordinate 54,339 of JAMKCH010084783.1, forward strand.
AACGTGCCAAGGGAATTGAGATTTAATAGCTCAAGTGAGAGTGTGGGTCGATCACATTAGTAATTACATTTCTGTGTACTATGGTTAATTAGTAGACAAACAGCCTAACCAACTTAGCTCAAAATTTGAAATTCAATGTTTTTGGTGATATGCTTCATGTGAGGGAGAAAAACATTGTACAAAAATTGGGACCACTTGTATACAAATCCTTGCCAGTTAATTACACATTGTTCGTCAGGCAGTTGGCCGGTGGGTCAAGCCTCATTCATTATAGCAACTCACCAAACATGTCAAAAAAAGAAATTACAGCAATAGATGCAAACCCCAAACCATTTGGGTGCTTTGATGTCGGTCGGTCATGGGTGTTTCCATGCCCCATACAACCTCTTCCTCGTTCGTTATTCCTACAACAAATTCAGAAATCAAACCTGTCCAGTGGAGGTGATTCTTCAACTCCAACGGTTTTGGAATAATAAAATGATTCTGGACAACATAAAAAAATTCCAGAATTTTCGTCAAGATTACGCTTTTACGTTTAAAATATGGCGATGTCTGAAATTTGGATTTCTTGGCCGCTATCCCCTGTTTTTAGCCTTAAACAACTGTTTAAAAAGGGAACCATAATAGCATGACAAAAATATTCGGCATAATGAAATGGACCTTATTGAAAAATCACTGCAACCAATTTAAAAACAATTTTGATGTTTACATCTCTATAAAACAGCAAGAGTTTGTGGCAGTTAGTAGCAAATCCTGGCCACCGAAAATCAATGTGTTGACATCCCAGCCAAAATTTACAGTGGATCTAGAATGTTTTGTGCCACAGGCAAAGCAGCATTCAGACGGGATTCAGACATTGTACTTCAGGATTGATCAAGCAACTGAAAGTGATAGCCACCGGACTCTACATATGGATAGGCGGGCTGCCACAACCATTGAATAGTCACAGCTTGAAACCCCCGAAGTTGCATTTCAGCCCTTCTTAATATGGCTTCACTTTCTTTCCAAGTTAAAGGAAATTGTCATAACAATAGAACCTGGTGGAATATGTGCACCAGTCAGGTGTTAATGCATTGTTTCCCACCACATTGAGAAGGGCAAAAGCAACTTCCTTTTGTTTCAATCGGGGACTCAACCCGCTATCCATTGTAGAGGTCAGTGGGATTCGCACATCCAATAGCAATGGTCTATGAGAGCTATGGGCTGATGAGTGCATGCTTTTCAAGTTTGATAAATGCTGAAATAATGTCAGCATCTTGGCTGCGACAGAGAAGTGAAGCTACAGGACATAATATAGGTTTACTTTCCCTTTTTACAAAGACAAGTGATTTCAGTAAAAGTTCTTTCATTCCTCTGATTTGCTTTCTCCATTGTGTCCTTTTAAGGTGTATAGAGGGCATTCATGCCGCACACCTTTTTACACTGCGCATAGTTAGCGTGAATACTTACGCACCGCTATAGTGCGTCGAATGTTGTCTGATGCCGTCTAAAACGCTAGCCCGCTTGTTCGAAGTTTTGCATGCGTTCCTGCATTTTGCTTCTGTTTGGATTATTTTTGTGTGCTTTTTTTTGTTCACGGTGCCTTTCGTTGTAATTTCATAAAATTCGCTTTAAATAAAATTATTCGCAAGAGGTATCTTTTTACCCCACTTAAAACCAACATTTCGGAGAACCAGGAAGAACGGAGAATCGGCGGAAAGTGTAAGCGAATTTTCAATTGAGGGTCGTTGATTTTTTTTTAGGTTCGAGAGCCATTCAACAATTTAAAAAATAAAAAAATATCTCACTAAAAACTTGGGGCTGATGAAATAGTCGAACCTTCGGAATAATGAACCTTAGAATATTGAGAGGACCCCGCCAGGAACATGGATGAAGTATAGATGCAAGAAGAATTAGATAGAATTATAATTAAAAATTTATGATCAAAATTTTAAGAATTTGAAAGCCGCGATGCAACGATTTCACTATTTATATGAGAAAAAAATTTTCAAGTTCACATTTAGAGAAACCCACTGAGCTAACAAACAACATGTCCACTCAGCCTAAGTTTCTGTTTTGGTGGTGGTGACACCAATCAAATGTTTGGCAACCTTTAACCTATAGGCCTCCTAACCTAACACAACTAACCCTAATCCTTTGAAACGAAAATTGCTCTTATCATAAATTGTCGACTTAAATCAAATGGTTCATTAAAATGTTTGGAATGGGAACTTTTGAAATTTTGGAAAAATAGAACACGCTGACCGGTTTATGCATGTTTCGGAATAGAGGAACCTTTATCTTGGAAAAGCGAACTCGGAATATCGAACATATGACAAAGCGGATCCTTTTACATACATCAAATTCGGAATAGAAACCAGTTCCACTATCGGAATGTCAACATTTGTACTATACTATATCATATATATTGGAAAATCGTCTAATCAGTTTTGAAGGGTAATTGTGTTATAGTCTGACGTTTATGCCACTTATTAGCGTTCCATTTTTAAGGAGAGAAATTCATACAAGTGTAGATTATAAAATGGGATTACACGTAAATTCCTATCATAATCACTGTCTGGTGGGTTATGATGCGTGTGTACACCTGGCGCTAGTTTGGTGCGTAGGTACGCTAAGAGTGCTGCGCCCAAAAACAGTTAAACCAAGCCAGACGCCATAAACATGACAAAATACATCGCGGTCCCCCGGACCGCGAGTGTCGTCTGCCGTCGCGGTTGTGAATGGGGCCAGAGGTCACATGAGGTCACGAAGGGTCACTGAGGTCACCAACATGTTCACCCCACCCCACACACTCCTTCCACCAAGTTACATCATCATAGCCCTTATGGAACTTATACAGCATGCATTATATTAAGGGTTTACATTTTGACCGGCCAAAGTCACCTGAGGTCACCAAGGTCACATGAAGTCACCAAATGTAAACCCCACCCCACCCCCGCCTTTCCACCAAGTTTACATCACCGTTAGCCCTCACGGAACAACTCATAAGGCATGCCATATATTAAGGGTTAAACATTTTAAAAAATTTTAATTGACACACACACAGATACACAGACACACGCCAGAGTAATGACCTATGTTGCCTTCTGCCAATTCTTGCAGACGACACAAAAAAGGTGTATTTTTTTGGTAATTTTCACAGTTTTCAGAAAAAACTAAGTCGGTGACCCCCTTTTTATTGCTGCGCCTTAAATATCTGGTATATGACTTTAACATAATTTACAAATAAAAAATCTGGCCGTCAGAGTTTATTTTTTATGAGCGAAATGCGTCTTTTTCTCATTTTCCCATAGAGCTCTGTACAAATTTTACCGAAAAAATGGATTGTTCTGAACACGTCATACCTCAAAAAACTAAGTCGGTGAACCCCATTTTTTATTCAGATTTTTCATTTACACAGATGAAAATACCATATTCTGAAATAAAGAAAATCTGGGGTATGGGGACGAGGCGGCTATTAGCGATGAGGCCATGGGCCTTTTAAACCTTTTTGCTACCCAATTTTGGCTCTCTCCGCTAGCAGGTCTCTTTTTGGGACCTTTTAAGCTCTTGTTAGGGGGTTTGGGGGCTTTGGGAAACTTGGGGGGGGGGTGTCTGCTCCACCGCCCTCCCTGGATACGGGCCTGTTATATCTTCGTCTTCAATAAACCACTGGGGTGCTATATATTTGTTGGATAGTAGAGCTACCTCAGAAAAAGAAATCTACCTGAAATGCTCAATATTACAATTCATAGGAATGCTTAACTATATATGAATTTGCCAGACACAGCAAAATAAGACAATTGGTCACCATGGCTAAACCTTGTATAAGATAACCATCCTTCAATACGTAGTTAATACTGCTTACAACAGCTACGGTCAAATTGTTAAAATTTTCGCCTTTTCATGACATGAAATATGTGACAATCGTAAAGGAGATAATTACAGGCATATACCTATTTTTAACTTGTTGTTTTGAAGATTGAAGACCGTGGTATCTATATGACACATCATCCTTATCCTCCCAGACTGGGGTTGGCTGCGATTACACAGATTAATCCAATGAGCGGGATTAGTGTGAAAAAAAAAAGTTTGGGAGTCATGTTTGAACACTTGAGTTGTACGAAATATACACATGAGCTTGGTTTTTTTTCATAAAGTTTGTAGTAAATTAGGGTTACTTTAAACCCTAACGCGGGCCGAGATGCAATTGAGCCGGCAACGAAAACGTGGTAACGGTCGGGGAAAGGTTCTCGTTGCAACAACTATTTTGGTCGCGCAAATGACTCTCATTGGCCCTTCATTGCATCTGGGCCGTCTTACCGGTAAATGACGCGATGTTCCTCGTTGCATTTGGGCCCGTCTTAAGGAAAAATGACGCGATGTTCCTCGTGCTTTGGGCCGTCTTTAAGGAAAATGACGCGATGTTCCTTCTTGAACATTTTGGGCCGTCATTAGCGGGAAAATGATGCGATGGTTTTCCTTGCATTTCGGCCGGTTTGCCCGCAGAAGGCGCAATGCTTGTCATCAGGCGGGGACCTGTGTACCAAAATGACCCATAGACAATTGCGAAAGCTATTTTTTAATTATGATAAACGTATCATGACGAACGGGAGCATGACGTAGGCATAATAGCGCCACGCACGACTATCTATGATTTGTAGCGTTAATAGCGCACTCACGGACTGGCGAACTAAAGCTACAAAATTCATGCAGATCATTGTGCAGTATGCATCAATTATTTATGTCTTTATTTATTTATTATCCTGTTTTTATTGCCTGTCGCACGCATGTTTCCGTGGCATTCTGGGACGTCTGGTTTCCGGAAAATGCGCGCGATGTTTTTCGTTGAATTCTGGGCCGTCTTCCGGAAAAGTGACGCGATGTTTTCGTGCATTTGGGCCGTCTTCCGGGAAAATGACGCGATGTTTTTCGTTGCAGCTGGGCCGTAGTGACTTACGCTACTTATTCCTGGTGCCGGGAAAAAACGGCCGAGATGCATTGAAAGCAAACTTGGGCTCTCGTTGCATCTGGCCGTTAAAAATAAAAATAGATTGCCTTTCGTTGGATTTGGGCCGTCGGTCGGCAAAACGACCGGGTCCGGGTTAGGGTTAAGGAGCCGCGGAGGGACCGACGACGGACCAGTGCTCAAGCCGCCACCAGCCCCGGAGGCGGAGGTGCGAACACTGCTACAGTCATCGCCAGGCAGTCGCCTGCCACCGGGAGGAGGCCATCATCCCCGAAGGGAGGAGAGCGCCAACCTCGGCTGGCGAACCTCCCGCCCCGAAGGGGGAGGCTAGCCGAGAGCCGAACTAACCCGGTCCCGAGGGAACTAGGCGGCTTCTGAGGCGGCGCCTCCCAGAAGGGGAGGACAGCACCAGCCCAGGCCCGGTGAGCTTTCAAGAGCCCCGAACGGGCGAAGGGTTAGCCAGGCAAGAAGACACCTCTATCCCATACGGCTGGGACTGAGGCAGCTCAAAGTGCGCTCCCGCAGCGAGGTTCAAGCACGGAGGGCGATCCCCGGCAGGAGCGCTGGCAGCCGAGCGCCGCGGTGGTGTTGGTTGCGGCCACCCACCGGGGACCGAAGCCCCAGTAGTGCTCGGGGGAGCACCACAAGCCGCCGCCTTCTCCGACGTAGCATCGCGCCGTGCCGACTTGCCTGAGGGATTCGTAGAGAATCACCGTTCGCCCTCGATCATGTCCCAGTAAATCCCCGCCAGTCCTACACGGTAAGATAGGCAAGGGGACTCCCTAGTACACGATCGATTGGCGCCAGCAAGTCGGGTGGGGGATCCCACTTCAAAACAAATTGAGCGCCGCATCCCCACAGAGCAGTGCTTGGTCATTGAAAGCGTTAAGCAGCACGATACACGCAGTAACTCAAGTAATTGTCCTTCCTCACGGACCGTGATTTACAACAACGACAGTCCTCAAGAGAAGGACAAAGGGAAGAATTACAATCAAGACCAAACAAAAAAGAGGATGTGTAACCGGGTAACGACCTGGCTGCAAGGATGGGTCTTGGAGGGTAATTATCGTGACTAGCCTAAAGAGACGCTGGCACAAAGGGCTGGCTGGATCACGTAACTAAATTAATGACGCCTTAAAGAAATAAATCGATTTAACTAAATAAAGATTTCATCTACAGGAAATGGTTATGGACACTCAATCGGATAAGCCTGTCTGGACACAAATCTGTAAGCAAACAAAAAGATAGAGAGAGAAGGAAACTATGACCCTGAACACTGAATTAGGTCTAGTGTAGGACCTGCCCCGTTAAATAAATAACACAATCGAGTAATGGAGTTTTAGTCGTAGTAGGATATTTAAAAAAGGATATTAAAAAGCCAAAGTGTTACCAGGGACGGCCCCTCTTCGCCAAGGAGACTTGTGATTATGCCGTCCGAACAGTAAACAAATCCATAAAAAGTGGGTACACCACCGAACCAATCAAATTGACTCAAAGTAGTTTAATAGTTAACATGGGGAAATACCGGGTCCGAAAATTGGCAGACCAAATCTGGAAACTGCGGCTTCAGCGAATTTGGCCAGAATTCGCCGAAGTCGCGACCAAAAATCCAAAAAACGGGGACTAAGGAATGTAAGCTAACGGTTAAAACTTAGAGTTTCACCCTAGTCCTGGCCGAAACATCCAATACCAGCCAAACCGTGTGAATTTCTACTCGAATCGGGAGCTAACAGATACATTCACCGGTAGGTAGAGCCCCAAAGGGAAAGAGGAACGAGCGGATGGGACGCCGGTGACGTCAGTGGTATGACGTCACCAGGGACCGCCTAAATAGAAAGTGCTGTAGATTAGTTTGGGCGTCATCTTGTGCACCAAAGATGATGCCAACTGTGATTATCGACATTGAAACCCCTAAGGAGATTTCAAAATGAGGGAGCATTATAAGTATTAATTAATTGCTCCTAAGGTATATATCTAAGCAAATAAATCCTAAGAATTGAATTACTTTAATAGTGCCCAAGGGGGGGGTTCCTAGGGACCCAAAACCAATTATTCTAATATGGAAGCCGGGGCGGATTTTAAATTTTTTTTAGTTATCAGGAGAAGCGTATTCATAAAAATCAGACAATTAGCAAAAACTCCTTGAAAAAATTGGATTGCGTAACGAGAATCGCAAAAAAATCAAATGTTGGGTAACTATGGAATCTACCCTTGGAACTGAAGTGTAATCATGACAGTTTAACGGTGGTTGTGTGAACTGATCGCACAACCCCCCCCCCCCACTATACTCATCAAAACTGAGGTTTGGTATCAAGAAAAAAAGGTTATTATTTTTATCCTTACCTCAGTGAAATTTTAGACCCAGGAAAGGTTTCCTTTGATTTATGAAACAAAAAATGGCTCTTGTGGCAGCGACTCTCAAATAATTCAAAACTCAATTTTAATTATAACACAAATCTAATGTTTATTGTAGGGAAACAGGGTTGGCTGAGAATAACAGTGGAAATCGGAGATTCATTTCATTAAAGAAACTAAAGAGTATAAGTACTTGGGTGTTCATTTGATTAGAAAGCTATCTGATCACGTGCATGATTAATGATGGGTATCAGAAAAGGCAACAGATTAATTGCATATATCAAATCGTTAATCAATAACGGGATGATTTTAACCGTGTTTACTACGGTGATCTTCTCTGGAAAGTGTTGCGCTCCCACAATTAATTATGCATGTTAGGTTGGGTTGTGGCAGTTATGCTGAAAATGATAGAATTGAGGGCCTTCAATTACAAATGGCAAGAACGAGTAAAGGCCAACAAAAACACGGGGCAAAAGAAGCCTATACGGGATTTAGGGTGGGACTCAATTGAAACAATCAAGATAATCACAGAATTAAATTTTTCAATCGCCTTATTAATATGGATGACGATAGGTATCCCAAATCTTACTCACAAAGCTCTTCTCAATATAAATAACAAAACGAAAGAGAAAACACAATGGAAATGGTTGGATCAGTTCATAATAAATTGCGTTTTCTGTGGTTTAATCATGTCTTCAAAAATCGATCACATTGACCAAAAAATGGGTTCCTCCTTTGTCAATAACATAAAGATCATTCAGAATAAGAGTGGTATGAGAGGAGAACTTACAAAGGAAATCCTTGAGCAACTTACTGCAAGTACAAAACAACACCAAGATGCGCAAAGATCAATCCTCGATTCCACAAATTTTTGTACCAGCTCACTCAAGTTCAAATTGCGCACGAACACTTTTTTACACAACTGATTACAAAATTAGGTCTTGGTCCGCTGATTATTCAGATATTTGTAAACTCTGTTAAAAAAATTGGTAATTGAGGATACCAATCATTGTATGTTTCTTGTGATGCACTTGCAAAAATCAGAGAGGAGGAATTACCAATCTTAGAAATGATTTGATGTCCAGAATTCCTAATCTGGGACTGGTTTTATTTTGGAAATAATGAGTTAAATACTTTCTGATGTTAGAAAACATGTTTGTAAGTGACAGTATCCTGGTTAAATGTGTAGTATTGTAAAAATATACTATCGTGCCTGGAAACACAGGGGGGTTATTTGAGATCAGTCCATGTATAATCTCATAATTTCCAGGGCTAAAATTAGTTAAGATTCTGCATAGTGATAGCCTATTTATTTTGCTACATGTACTTTCTGTTCTTGTTCCATTAATTGATTCAGTGTGTATACGCGGAGTGTGCGTTTTTGTAGCGTGTTTACAGCCAAATATCTCTGCGTGCTCCATAATACCAATCTTGTTGGTCCGTAATAATATTTGTCCATAAATTATTGATCGCACAAAGATTTTCTGGTTTGCAGTTGTCACATTGTTTTTTTTATGCTTTATTTATTTGTTATCTGCTGTAAAATTGCACAAGTTTGTGTATTTTTATTCATTTGGATGTTGGATGCACCATCGGGTAGGCGCTGGTGCCACTGTGGTAAAAGTGAATTCCAAATAAACTGAAACTGAAACTGAGTCACTATTAAGTTACAATATGCACATCCACCAAGGAAACAGTTCAGTGGGTTGTACTTGTACAGAATTGACATGAACTGATCTGGGTATTTCATATACCATACCAAAAACCAGGGGGTGTTGTATTTTCTAAATACATTGGTGAAGAAAGTATTTTTTTGAACGTGCCAAGGGAATTGAGATTTAATAGCTCAAGTGAGAGTGTGGGTCGATCACATTAGTAATTACATTTCTGTGTACTATGGTTAATTAGTAGACAAACAGCCTAACCAACTTAGCTCAAAATTTGAAATTCAATGTTTTTGGTGATATGCTTCATGTGAGGGAGAAAAACATTGTACAAAAATTGGGACCACTTGTATACAAATCCTTGCCAGTTAATTACACATTGTTCGTCAGGCAGTTGGCCGGTGGGTCAAGCCTCATTCATTATAGCAACTCACCAAACATGTCAAAAAAAGAAATTACAGCAATAGATGCAAACCCCAAACCATTTGGGTGCTTTGATGTCGGTCGGTCATGGGTGTTTCCATGCCCCATACAACCTCTTCCTCGTTCGTTATTCCTACAACAAATTCAGAAATCAAACCTGTCCAGTGGAGGTGATTCTTCAACTCCAACGGTTTTGGAATAATAAAATGATTCTGGACAACATAAAAAAATTCCAGAATTTTCGTCAAGATTACGCTTTTACGTTTAAAATATGGCGATGTCTGAAATTTGGATTTCTTGGCCGCTATCCCCTGTTTTTAGCCTTAAACAACTGTTTAAAAAGGGAACCATAATAGCATGACAAAAATATTCGGCATAATGAAATGGACCTTATTGAAAAATCACTGCAACCAATTTAAAAACAATTTTGATGTTTACATCTCTATAAAACAGCAAGAGTTTGTGGCAGTTAGTAGCAAATCCTGGCCACCGAAAATCAATGTGTTGACATCCCAGCCAAAATTTACAGTGGATCTAGAATGTTTTGTGCCACAGGCAAAGCAGCATTCAGACGGGATTCAGACATTGTACTTCAGGATTGATCAAGCAACTGAAAGGTGGTTAGCCATAGCCTCTGACTCTACCATATGGATAGCGGTGCGCCAACATTGAATAGTCACAGAATGAACCACGAAGTGGCATTGAGCCTTCTTAAAGGCTTCACTTTCTGACAGTTAAAGGAAATTTGTTTATAACAATAGAAAGTGTTGAGATATGGCCCAGCAGGTGTATGCATTGTTTCCCACCACATTGAGAAGGGCAAAAAGCAATTCCGTTGTTTCAAGCGGTTGACTCAGACCGCTATCCATGTGTTAGATGTAGAAGTCAGTGGGTTAGCACATAACAAATAGCCAATGGTATATGATGAGCTATGGCTGATGAGTGCATGCTTTCAAGTTTGATAAAGGCTGGAAATATGTCAGCATCTTGGACGGCGACAGAGAAGTGAAGCTACAAGGACATAATATTAGTTACTTCCCGGTTTACAAAATAACAATTGATTCAACAGTCAAAAGTTCATTCATTACTGATTGTTTTCATGCCATGTGTCTTTTAGTGTGATAGAGGGTCATTCATGCACGCACCCTTTTACAGTGCGCATAGTTTAGAGTTGAATACTTACGCACTCGCTATATGTGCGCCGAATGGGTTCTTGAGAGATGCGTTCTAAACGCTAGCGCGTGGTTTCGTGAAGTTTTGAATTCGTTCTGCAGTTTTGCATTCTTGGTTTGGATTATTTCGTGTGCTTTTTTGTTCACGGTTGCCTTTCGTGTAATTTTCATAAAATTAGCTTTAATAAAATTAATTCCAAGAGCGTGATCTTTTTTACCCCACTTAAAACAACATTCGGGAGAGAACCAGGAGGAAAACGGAGAAATCCGGAGAAAGAAGTGTAAAGTGCTTTTCAATTGAGGGTCGTTGATTTTTTTTTAGGTTCGGGGGGGGGGAAGGAGCTCATTCAACAATTAAAAATAAAAAAAATATCTTCACTAAAAACCTGTGGGCTGATGAATAGCGAAACCTTCGGAAGAAGGACCTTAGAATATCGAGAGGACCCCGCAAGGAACATGGATGAAGTATAGATGCAAGAAGAATTAGATAGAATTATAATTAAAAATTTATGATCAAAATTTTAAGAATTTGAAAGCCGCGATGCAACGATTTCACTATTTATATGAGAAAAAAATTTTCAAGTTCACATTTAGAGAAACCCACTGAGCTAACAAACAACATGTCCACTCAGCCTAAGTTTCTGTTTTGGTGGTGGTGACACCAATCAAATGTTTGGCAACCTTTAACCTATAGGCCTCCTAACCTAACACAACTAACCCTAATCCTTTGAAACGAAAATTGCTCTTATCATAAATTGTCGACTTAAATCAAATGGTTCATTAAAATGTTTGGAATGGGAACTTTTGAAATTTTGGAAAAATAGAACACGCTGACCGGTTTATGCATGTTTCGGAATAGAGGAACCTTTATCTTGGAAAAGCGAACTCGGAATATCGAACATATGACAAAGCGGATCCTTTTACATACATCAAATTCGGAATAGAAACCAGTTCCACTATCGGAATGTCAACATTTGTACTATACTATATCATATATATTGGAAAATCGTCTAATCAGTTTTGAAGGGTAATTGTGTTATAGTCTGACGTTTATGCCACTTATTAGCGTTCCATTTTTAAGGAGAGAAATTCATACAAGTGTAGATTATAAAATGGGATTACACGTAAATTCCTATCATAATCACTGTCTGGTGGGTTATGATGCGTGTGTACACCTGGCGCTAGTTTGGTGCGTAGGTACGCTAAGAGTGCTGCGCCCAAAAACAGTTAAACCAAGCCAGACGCCATAAACATGACAAAATACATCGCGGTCCCCCGGACCGCGAGTGTCGTCTGCCGTCGCGGTTGTGAATGGGGCCAGAGGTCACATGAGGTCACGAAGGGTCACTGAGGTCACCAACATGTTCACCCCACCCCACACACTCCTTCCACCAAGTTACATCATCATAGCCCTTATGGAACTTATACAGCATGCATTATATTAAGGGTTTACATTTTGACCGGCCAAAGTCACCTGAGGTCACCAAGGTCACATGAAGTCACCAAATGTAAACCCCACCCCACCCCCGCCTTTCCACCAAGTTTACATCACCGTTAGCCCTCACGGAACAACTCATAAGGCATGCCATATATTAAGGGTTAAACATTTTAAAAAATTTTAATTGACACACACACAGATACACAGACACACGCCAGAGTAATGACCTATGTTGCCTTCTGCCAATTCTTGCAGACGACACAAAAAAGGTGTATTTTTTTGGTAATTTTCACAGTTTTCAGAAAAAACTAAGTCGGTGACCCCCTTTTTATTGCTGCGCCTTAAATATCTGGTATATGACTTTAACATAATTTACAAATAAAAAATCTGGCCGTCAGAGTTTATTTTTTATGAGCGAAATGCGTCTTTTTCTCATTTTCCCATAGAGCTCTGTACAAATTTTACCGAAAAAATGGATTGTTCTGAACACGTCATACCTCAAAAAACTAAAGTCGGTGAACCCCATTTTTTATTCAGATTTTTCATTTACACAGATGAAAATACCATATTCTGAAATAAAGAAAATCTGGGCCGTTTAGCTCTAATGATCCTCTATCACCCTTAACTATGAATCAACAAATTTTATTTCAACGTGTTCTCGTATTACCAGGGCCTTTGAAACACCTATTGCTGGCTACCCTGAATAGGAATGCTGAAAAATTGATCAAAAAAGACAAACAATTGGTAACAAATAAAAAACATTCACATTCAAGCAGGAATTATCCAGCACTGGAGGAAAAAAATCCTGCTAGAGAGAGTGGAGAATCCATTCTGGTCTGGTAGACAGGTCACAAAAAGGCTGATTTAAACAATTCTCAGCTGTTTCTTCACGATATTGCTTGCCACAAATTTCCCCTCCAACGCCCACCCCTGGCATTGCCATTTTAAAATATTATCACAAAAGCTGAACAAGAATTTTCTGTTGTGACAGCAAAGCAGAAGTTCATTGCAAAGGTCAGGCTCTGAGATCTTTCCAAAAGAAGGTTTATGCTGGTTAGAACCTGTCTGTTGAATTGAAGTTGAGGATAGTTATAGAATTCTGGTGTTAAGTGACATGCTTGAAATGAGTTGAGGGATGGGTTCACAAGGTGGTTTAATAATCCATGCAAATGTTATTATTAGATTGGTTTTTATACTATTTTACAGTGGGGCAAAGGGGTGCAAGGGGTATTTCAAGCCATAATATCTTTAACCCCTAGTCCCCCTCACACCACAATTATAGCCAGAATAGAATTCATTAAAGTTTACTGCGACAATAACATGTGATCACAATCAAAAGTTTCAAGTAGGCTTTCTCCCTCATGCAGTCACAGAAAATCAATAAACTTCTTGGATTGTCCCAACACATTTACCATTGAACTCTAACAAGTGCAACTTTTGGTTAGGGGGGGTTTTGCCAGTGCGTAGGCCAGGTGAGGGGCTCAGAGGGCGCTATCCCCCCGTCAAATTGACAAAATCGTGCAAAATCGCCTAATTTGGACAATTTAGGGCACAAAGACATTCTCAGCCTCCCGTCAAATTACAATCCTGGCTATGCCCCTGTTTTGCTTTTTACAGTCATTCTATCTGACCCTTTTGCTGTTTTTTTTTTAAAGTGCAACAACAGCAGCAACAAAAAATTAAGAAAACCACAAAAAATTTTTTGAAAACTTTCAACATTACGGACTTAGGTCACAATACTAATTAAAAACATGCCAAAATTTCTTTTTGTGCCAACTGTATATATTGTGACGATGAGCTGTCCATGCAAAGCTAGACTAGCGCCCTCTAGCCGGACCGTCTCTTGCATCATTTTAGTTGTAAAGCTGGAAGGTCGTAACACTACACCACTCAACACCACTATAAACTCAATGAGCTGAGGCTAGAAAGTGTCCAAAAAGATGCGATGACGTCATCGCACCACACTCATATGGGGCCAAACGACCATCGCTTGGCCAGCGGCCAGCGACTCCCTCTGGCTTGCCATGGCTGGACATATGGAATGTTGGGGGGCCCGGAGGCCCCGGTTCCAATCCCGCCACGGACTTGCAATTTCTTTAGCTTCAATCCCTTTACCCCTCCCTTCCTCTATTCTTGAGTTTATCCTATTTATCTTATCAATGACATTTATTGGATTTGAACATAAAGTCCCCGGAACAACCTAGACAATTTGATGAATAACAATGAATGAACCATGCATAGTTTTGAAGTAAAAAACCAGGCTAATCTGGTGCCCCAGACAGTTCTAAATACATCTTGTTTACAAAAAAGTCTATCAATCATCAAATGAACAATTGCATTGATAATAACTTAAAAAGTACCCCATATCTTCCGTATCATTGCTGGCATTTTGATCAACCCACAGTGGCCCACATAAAAAAAAAACATGACAATATGAATTTACATGTTTGCGAGTCTTTAAAACAGAAGCCACTAATGAAACAACCGAATCTTAACTTATACCCTGTTGAAGAATTCATCACACTTTTTATCACATCCTTACTGATTTTCTACGGGACACACTATATAAGTTCCATTAAATTACAAGGAGTATTGTAGACATTCCACAGACACCTGCTTTTGTCTAGTGACTTTTCAAGTCAAACACCGTCACCAATGCCCAGTAACGTCACCAATGCCAAACATGGCGAGGTCCTAGACAGCATTTGAAAATTAATTCCTGCTAATAAGTCAATCTTATTGAAGATATCATTTCTTTCAGACCATGAAACTTTTGAACCTACATCAATAAGAATGAGCCTGTTACTGCACTTACATACAGCCTTGAGCTACAAGCTTAACTTGTCACACCCAACAAAAGTAGTGTCTTTCACAAACTTGGCTGCATTGTGGCATTTCATGAAAAGTTAATCAGGTCACTACATACAAGCTTGAGATACAAAAAACACTGGCGTGATCCAATGTCAATGGGGGTGATCTAACCCCTCGGTCACACCCTCGACACCACATTCAGGTGTGACGAATATCACAATTCAGGTGTAACAAGCATCAAGTGATCAAAAAGGAACCACCATTTCTCACTCTTTTGGAAAAAGCAACTTTGCATGCACATGCAATTTTCATGGGTTCCTCTTGTTATTTCTGTCATCTAAATGTACTGGATCATAGTAAACATAAATATGTGTGAATGAAATTTACCTCCCCCCCAAAAAAAACAAAAACCATTTTACTACTGTTGATTGGTCCACTCAAGTTTTGCTTCATAAACTTTTCGCTGAAGTTCAGAAACATTTAAATGAGAAAAAAGACATCAATTCTTTCTATAAAAACTAGTTTTTGACTGCCAAAATTTTAGTTAAACCACACATTCACACTCTTAAACTGATTTGCACTTCTATCCTAAAAAAAGAGTAAAAATCACTCCAAAGAGATTGATTGAAAATTAGGTATTTCAATCATTAATTGGATTAGACAAAAATTCCTTTTTAAGTAAAATCGAAGGTGCTATCTTTAACCAAATCATCGAGTGATTGGCCCTTCATAGTTAATTCATTTCTTATAAAGACACGAAGCTGAAATATATATTATCCCTCCCCCTTGACTCTCCATGCTCTCGTCACATACGGTTATGTCATTACCAGCTTGTTCCTTCGCTGGTTATGTACTAAATGTTTCACGGTTCATCCATCATTCAAGTCCTTGTCTGTGAAGGATAATAATACCCATATCCACGGAGACTTTAAGTACTTGTCCTCCTAGCCATTCAATTATACATAGTCTTTTTGCACGTCTTGAGGATCTACACTTCACTAAACACTTTTGCATCCGATGAATTTTCACATTCTTAAGGTGCACAATAGTCACTTTCCACCTGTGTATCAGCTGTAGAATTTTACTGTTTAATAAAACTTAAGAAGTCATTTACAGACTAAAAAGTGGCAACCTGAAGGGTTAAGGGGATTAGCAGCGTAATTCGAGAGAATCGAAAAATATAAGGAAATTATTTTTAAACTTATAAATCATGAAAGTGTGTACAATTCCCTATAACTTCTTTAATGCAGAAACAAACCACCCAAGAGTGAAAAAATTAAGTATTTGAGGAATTTGTCATACCGTTCCCCCTCAAAATCTACACTAAACACTGATTGTGGTTTACACCATTACAGAATGAACAAAGATCAATAATGTTTGTGTTTGGGTCAAACTGTATTGATCACTGTGCACCATATCACATTGAAATCTGTGATATTCACTGGGAAAGGGCCTTTTTTAGGGGAGAGCAGAATATCATAGGGGCCTTATTTAAGGAGTTTGTTTACCTCCCACACGAAATGGTTGACACCTTTGGTAGTTAGTAATGGTGACCCGCTACATCAATGCCTAGGTGGTTAGTCTCTCAATTGGAGTGGTATCCTTTTTTCAATAGGGGCCATTTAAGTTTACACAGTGGTCAAACTTTTAAATGCCCCCATCTGTTGAAATTGTATGCCATATTGTCCTCTAATCATAAGGATTCCAAAAAATGGTTATAGGGTGTACCACCTCCGACCATTGGTTTTGGAGTTTAAGGTAAATGGCTTTAAATGGTAAAAAAGGTTTCATTTCATTTGTGACGGGTTCAACATTAAAAGTTAATCTAATTATCTTTTTAGAATACTTGCAAGTTATTGCCTGATGTTAGAGGACTCATAAAGGTTAAGTTTGGGTATTAAGTTTCAATCTTACTTACAGAGATAAGGGTCAAAGCGGTCAACACCAATTGGTTATGTTGACTATGACCGATTTGTCCCATAACATGGTAACTAATGCCTTGCAGATTTACAAATATTCCTTATGTTGACTCATTAAGCTAGATGAACAACTTCTATCTTTTCAACAAAATGGAGCAACTCCGATTTTGAGACCCCTGTACAAATAGAATTGACCTTTTTTACCATTTTAGCCATTTTTACCGCTATAACGCCAAACAGTTGTCATGATGGTACAAGCTATCCATTTGTGGAATCCTTATGACTAGACGGACAATATTGCATACATTTCAACATGATTATACATTTTAAAAGTTTGACCACTGTGTAAACTTAAATTTGACCCCTATTGAAAAAGTGATACCACAATTTGTATAGTACTAGCCGGTACCTAGGGCGTTTGATATCGATGGTCCATACTAACTACCAAGGTGTCAAACCTTTGGTGTGTCTTTTAGTAATGAGAACTTAAGGGAAGTAGGCGAGGATAGGGTGGGTGGAAAGGAGTGAGAGACCTTGTAATGATCCAGAAGAAGGGGGGGGGGGGTGGAGCGGAAAGGGGGGGTGACGCACGCGCATATAATACTGGGACAAAAGTGGGCAGAGGGTGTGCATCACATTAAGTGAAAAATCTGACATATAGAAGCAACAGGCAGTAACTTTTTTTTATTTAATATATTATTCTAATCAAAGAAGAATTGGGGGGATAGAACTAACAAAATTGCAGATAAAAAGTACTGCCGTCTTTAATTATTTTCCAGCCACCACTTGCAGGTAATGCTTGCATATCCATGCCAGTAACAAAAATATAAAATATGACTTTTGATATGTTTTTCGATCTTGGGATTAGCAAATGGCTGTTAATCCCTTTAAGACAGAATTAAGAGCATGAGAGATTTTGAGGCTAATATTGTCATATGTAGTGCTTTCATAGATGCCCATATAAGCTTTCTTACTTTGTATTTGGCTAGAGAAATATCTTGGAACGTGAAACAAAGGGCTTTTTTATTTTCTTTATAGTTCAATATAAAACACAAGCTGTTTGTTTTTCATTTGGCATTGCTTCCTACAATTATAAATTTTACCTTTTTGTACCAAATAAATAATTCTCAGCTTAACCCCTTCATATGGGGATATTAATTAGATGGAAAGCTTTACAGCAGTGCAAAAAAACGGGGCTTTCATTTTTTCGGGTCACCTGATATATGAAAGCTCTCATTGCACCTTTAAGTAGAATTTCAACTTAAGTCATAAAAAATAGTGTTTCAGAACCATTGCCATCATTAATTTTACATTACACACCTGTGCAGAAACCGTGGGAGGTACACGCGACACAGTGCGTGTCTGGAAGTACCTAGAGGGTAGTGAAGATGCATCACATTAAGGCAGCAAGGAAGAGAGACAGTAAAGTAGATCCCCGCCATGGTGCGGTAACGGCTCGCCAAATTCTTCCCTTGTTCTGTCCGGAGTAGCACTAGCGGTCAGCGGCGGAGACAAGAAAGAGTGACAATGAACACATGACACAAAAGTGGTCCCGGTGATTCCGCGGGGAGGGCGCACCCAGTACAAAGAACACAGAAAAAAGTGCATAGATGTTTCGAAACTTGTCCTCTATACGAACCCTTTTTTACGTTCTTCGCAAACCAAAAGGAGATCTTTAAAGCCACAATCAGTGATTTGCTAAATTATAAAAGAGAAAAAATCATCAAACTCTGATTTGAATGTCTGTAACAAGTAAATGTATCCTAACATAGCCCTGAAATAAAAAAAAAAAAAGAAAGCCTTTTTTCAATTAATTAATAAAAAAAGGACAAAATGGGATATTTTAGTTTATTGCTGTCTTTACAACACTTCCACCAACACATAAGAGAAAGGGGAATTCAGATCTTTGAAAAAACAGAACTCTGTTTTTTCTTCCTTTTTTTCTGTCCATTCTCAGTTGGAAAAAGTAACTTATGAGAATTCTACAGTCTTATCCTTCCCTTATAAGTTATTCCCAACATATTTGCAATATTTTAAACTCTTTCATATGAATCACTGATAAATGTCTTTAACTGCTCCATAGCACCTATTAATGGTTCTGTTGGAACCGCTTTTTGGGTTTTCAGATTTTGACGAACCATTTGTTGATGGTCCATTTTTAGAGTTCAACAAGAACCACAAAGGTTTAAGTCACTTTTTTATGAGAGTGCCAGTACCTGTCCATCACTGCACCTCATATGAGAGTGCTTACAAATAGAGGGTTGACAATCAAGGACGTACTCAGCACTGAAAGAAATATTAAAGAATTTCTTTATTCTGCTGTTCATAATTCAAAATTGTTCTTTGTTTACTAAAATTTTTTTGTTTTTTTGTTCTTTTGCTTACAGTACCATAATACAACTTTATGAAGTATTTTACATTTTTGAGTAATGAATAGATTTTCTTAGTAGTAAAATATTAAACATCACATTTCTCAAAAACCGCATTACAGTATTAATAAAGAAATTCTTTAATATTTCTTTCAGTGCTGAGTACGTCCTTCTGTTTTGTACCCTCTAATATGTCTTATAAAATGGGCTTATCACAAACACCATGTTTTGAGCTTGCAATTCAAAAATGGGTCTTTAACCAATGGTTGTGAACCCATGGTCCCAAACACAAACCTGTTTCAAACATTGCTGTAAAGCAAATTAATATGTGCCCGCAATCACAAGCTTCTACCCTCAGAAATACTCAATAATAGACATTGCCCATACCTTCAAGACTGGAAATGAATATGCACATGGACATGCATGTGTAGATATATACCTCGTCTGGCTTGATCAAATGTAAAACATCCGAAAAACAGATTGGGGGTAGTTAGCCAGAAGACAAATCCGTAATAATTTTGTAAACTGATACACTTGCAGTCATTATTAAATACGATTTCACTCAGACTCAATTTAAGACGCTTTTTTTTTATATCTTCAATGGAATATCACCTTGCTCATTAAAAAGAAGCCCCTTAAGGCATCACCCTTCTAAGCAATGCAATGAACATTCCAACCTCTGCTACTAAAAAAGTGGCAAAAATTATTGATCACACGAGTATAAATGCAAAATATTAGTATCCTCAACTCACTGTAGAATGGCCATAACAAATAGATTTCTGCAAAATAATGAATTGAAATTTGTACTCCACAAACATTTTGAATGATTTCTCAGCGTCCCTCCACAACACTCACAACATAGAGATCTCAAACTAATGTTGTAACATATGTTCCATTTTGTCATTTTAGTTGATATAGTAGAGCCATTCTGACAGATACAAATGAAAGACAGTAATCCCCTCGATTTAAATAAACTGAGAGCTGCATGTCGCAATAAAATTTCCTAGATTATCCAGTACATCGCCCTTTGATTTTTTGGGGGGGGGGAAAACCCCCCACCTCATATTCCCATGTGCTATGAAAATTACTTGGGTTTTAGATTAGTGCTAACCGAGCATGTTTATATGAATGTTTTCAGGATGTTATTTACCTTTGGCGAACTCACTCGCCATACTTTTTGTGTGTGTGTGACATTCGTCAAGCTTTTTTTTTTTTTTTTTAAATTTTTCTCGAACACTACCTTGTTTTTTTAGTAGGAAACATGAAAATAAACTTATTTTATTGAGAAATAACAAAAATATTTCCTGTTTTTGCCAACATTTTTTTTTTTTTTGGGGGGGGGGGGAGAAAATACAAAAAATATTTTCATGTTTGTAAGTCAATATTTTAAACAAACTGGACACAAATTACACTTTTTGAAAATTTTCAAACCAGAAATATCACTCAGAACTCTTGTATCCAAACAAGGTGGTTTTAAAAGCACTCTCAGTGATTTGGCTAATCAGAAACGTGAAAAAATCAAAAATCAGATTTTTGTATGTTTGCAACCAGTAATAGAGGTACCCCAATTACCCAACAAGGGATAAGACCAAAAGCAGCCTAATAAGGACAACAGCGGATATTTTAGTCATTACTGTTTCTTACAGACACTTACTACCACATGTAACTGAATTGTGATTCATATCTTTGAATACTGCTGTTTTCCAAACTTTTCTGAAATTTTTTTTAGTTAGAACAAAATTACTTATAAGTTTCCTACAACTTATCCTTCACTATTTCTTGCCAAATTTCAAACATTTTGACTCTTTTTTGGTGAATCACTAATAGTGTCTTAACCCGCATGATAGCTACTTTCCGCTTGGTCAATATGGAACTACAGACCTTTTGAACCTATCAGTAACATGATAAGAATCGTTTTGGCAAGGCTAAGAGGGCTAGAGCTTACTGTGTTTGGATCTTGCATTGTAACTGCTATTGAAATGAATACAGGATGTAATTAGCCAATCAAAAGCTGTACGAAAAGGCAGGCAGTGCTCAGGAGGTCAAGCACATCCACATTAATCAGAGGATGTTTGAGTCAAAGCCACAATGCCCAGTTTTGGGAAATTTCAATTCATAGGGCCATGTTTATCCCACAAAAAATCATATTCTTAACACATAAAAACCTATGACTTTTACACTCATTTTTGCTCACAAAGCATTAGTAACGTAGGGATCTTTTAGCGTGATCATAATTGTCTTGTTTTAAGTACGACAGTGGTTAAGTATATAAGTATAGGCACATTGCATGCATTATAGGATTGTTCAAAACAACCTCTGAAGAAGGATATAGACTTGTGAAGGCACTTGGGACTTTGGTAAATTTAAATATCTTCATGGTTATACTTTCAGTGATAATCTTGGAATTAGTAATGTACAAAATTATACGCACCACCCTATACTGACACAACCTTACAACTCAACTTTTGGCAGGTTAGGGGCTGAGGGTGGGGTTAGTAACCGTAAAATGTGTTGATACATTTGTTTTCTTTCCCCAAGGAAATTATGACCTCTTCCTTTGAATCACCATTTTCCATTTTAACAGAAAGTTATCCATGGCTCCTTGGGAATGTTCAACTACATAATAACCACTCTTTAATAGAATTGGATACCCAAACTGTTTATATTTACTATGCATCTAGAGTAGGAAAAATATATTGTGGCAGTGGAACACGACAAGAAACAGCTCGCATTTTTCGGACATAATGTAATAATTGTGAACCAAGCCTGCAGCATAGATTGCTCAGTTTAATTTGTCTCTTATCACTATGACCAAAAGCCCCTCATTCTTCAGGCCACATTCAGACACTTTCCATTCACCAGTGTATTTAAAATCACCCCTGGTTTTTTTGGGTAGAATATATGATACCAGATCACACAAGATCATTTCATAATTGTGCACAACTTCACTGGTTTTACCTGAACTGTGTCCTTGGGAGATGAGGATGTCAAAGCTCATAGTTGCAGGGGTTCTCAATTCTTAGTTGAAGGGCCCACAAGAATGCCAAACATATTTAAAATTTCCCTATTTGCGGTCCAAATAACCCAATTGCTTATGTTCCTTATATTTTAGAGCAGTTTTACGTGACAAAAATCGTGGTTTGGCGGCCGGATTTAGCCCCGCCTATTGAGAACCCCTGTCAGTGTATACTGTATTGGGGAACAAACTAAAAGACGACAAAGGCCTATAAATTAAGCAGTTTTGTTAGAAGGCTGACTCCTCCACCATACCTCTACCATAGTAGAAATATTGAAATTTTTAATCTCTTTCTGCTAATATCTGACAGGTTGGTGAAGTGATGGGATGGCCTTTACCAAAGTGGATTGAAATATCAGTGTGAAATTGAAAGTAAAAACTTTATATAATTACAATCAGGTCATACCCTTTAAATCGTGGGTGACCAATCACGTCCAATTTTTCATATGCTTCCATGTTGTGAGGGAAAAAACATATCACCCAAAATGTTTGATTACAACTTGAGTTGAATTGGTCCAGCTGTTTGGATAGCAGAAGCAAAAAATGTGGCACTAAAGTAGCCCATGGGACAGGGTGTGTTAATAAATATAGTAAACCAAATTATAGACCATTTTTGTTCATAACATCAAAATGACACCTTTCCTGGCCCCCTAAAAATTAATTGTATTAATGAGAAAAATCTGACCTTCCTTCTGATAGGCAGAAACCCACCCCCCCCCAAAAAGGGACCCAAAAACACCACCAAAACCCCAACACACCACCCGCCCCCCCCCACCCGAACCCCCCAACCCCCGCCCAAAAAAAAAACAAAAACCAAAACTCCCCAGTTTTTTGAGGAGTCAAGGATTTTGTCGATCGGTCACCCATATATATAATTAGTTATTACACTAATATTTAGTAATACCCAGGCCTGTCGCCATGGGGGGTGGGGGGGTGTGGGGGGTGGACACCCCCAGCGATCCTCAAGAAGAAGAAAGAAAAATAGCGAAAGAGAAGAGGGAGGGAAAGAGGAGAAAGAAGAGAATGAAGGGAGAAAGAAAAAAAGAGAACGGCATTAGACTTCGAAGATTGCACTCCAGACTTAGCATAAATCCAAATATCAAAATATTTAAAATTGCTTCCCCTCAAGCCCAAATAGTTTTTGTTTCAAGATAGCCAACAGTAATCATGAATTTTATGGCCAATAGTTACTTGTGATAAAATGGGTAAAATAAATTTAAGAAATCACAGCGCGGCAAGTGGCATGGGCAAATGGGAGGGAGCCATGGGCCATTCCCCCTAGTTTGGTCTACCAGTGTTAGGGTAATTTTCAGTCGGGGAGCTGAAGCGGTCAAGAAAAAAATGGTAGGGAACGGTTCCCTAACCCCCAGCTCATGTATAAACTTATAGGTCTACTGGCCGTCGGTTGGGTTAAGTGCCCATTCTTTCATTTTAATTTAATTACTTACTTTAATTTACCCTTCAAAAAGACCCTTCTTAATAGCTAAAATCCAAGAGGTTCCGGGGGCTCTACCCCCGGACCCCCGGCAGGGGCTCTGGCTCCTGCCACCCCACATGTTTTAAAGACATTGCCGCTCACTATATGTGATATAGTTAGCCTGAGGATAGTACAAGCTCTAACGTATCCTACAGTTTAAAACCGTGCTAAAAAATTTACTACGTACTAATCTTCATGGGCAAAAATGACTTTAAAAGTTAGGTTTTTTATGTGTTCGAATAGGATTCTTGTAGGACACATGACCCTTATTGAGGTGAAATTCCCAAAACTGGTGCAATGTGGGGTTGACTCAATACACCCTCTGGGCTGTACCAAGACAGTGCGGCTATGGCTGCATGGAAATTGTATGAACAAAATGATTTATAATAAATGTTCCCTTTTTGAAAAATGTCACAGCACCAGAGCGTTTACCTTCAGACAATTGTAAAAACCTAATATTAACCTGCACTGCATATAAAGCTAAAAAAATTTCAACAAAGGTATAAACCACGATGACCTTTTTGTTGTCATTTGCCTCAAGACACCAGGCAACTTGAGCTTTTATTATATCAATCAACACATCGCACATATTTTCATTTAATTGCTTATTCATTTTTATTATTTATGTGATTTTTATCAATAATCAGGTAGGGGAGGTCAATAAATTCAGATGTCATTACTGGTACATTTGGGTTACATTCTATTATGAATACATACAAGAGCGTCTTTTTAATGTTTGTATTGCTTTCATTTGGGTGAATGGAATGAGCCTGAGGCTAATGACCCATTGTCTGGGTTAATACGACCACATTTTGGAAGATCTCTTATAAAAACAAAAATACATCGGTCTCGGATGCTTGTGTCGCCTGCAGTCGCGTTTAGTGAATGATAGGCCTACATGACCTTTGACCCGGATATGTGACCTTGGTTCGAACTTCAAGCTTCACATCACATGACCTTTGACCTCGGTATGTGACCTTTGACCTCATCACAATAGGGATCCCATGTTGCACCTAGATTAAGTTTGGTTCCAATTGAGAACTTCAACTTTTCAAAGAGGTCAATTTCACATTTCAGCCTAATTTTACAACTTGACCTAACATGACCTTTGACTTGGCATGTGACCTTTGACCTTGTGCATGTTAACCTTTGAACCTCATCAACAATGGGGGATGTTATGGTGCACCTGTGCCCAAGTTAGGTATAAATTGGATTGATTGGCCCGAATTTTATTGTCGAGCTATGAGTTGCAAAAATATTGGACAAGACGCATTCGAGCCCAATATTTAAAACTCATAGCAAGACTCAATCATTATTGGCGTAAATCATCCAATTTTATCATTATTATGTTTTGGATCCAATATTTTCCCACACTTGGATGCCATACAAACATAATAATGGTTTAAATCCATCAAAGTATGAGGATGTTACAGGCAAATGTTTAACCCTTTTTTCAAACAACAGAGCTCATCAACAGTGGACAAAGTGATCCTGATTTGTCCTCCTGCCTTAAGGCTGATGACACAAAACATTGGAACAAAGTGATCAGTATGTGTTTTCCTGCACTAATCAGGTGACACAAAAATGGTAAATTTTTTGGGCACAGTTACATTGACACTTGACTGGTGAAATACCCCCCCCCACCACGCACCTACAGGACACGCCATATAAATTCTGCATTTTGAAACCTCTGAATAAGAATCTGGTCCTTCTTTTGTCCCCATACATAATTTTGAACATTAGATTTCACAGGTATTTACTGGACAATTCCACATCCAGATTTACAAAAACCATGGCAAATTTTGAAAGCTGGCGTGCTCTTAACAGTGTCTATTATTGCTATAACATGTCAGGGCCATCCTCATAAAGGAAACTCCCTCATCCCTAAGTGTTACAAAGTACTTTCCCATGGAAGCACCACATGAACAGACCTCTTGCAGTTTTGTCAAGTTTAAGTCAGTTGAGCAGTATTTAAATCACACTTTGAAACTTTAGCCTCTGCTTTAGTCTAAATGTCTATTTTCAGTTACAGCAAAACAATCTAGAAAAGTCGACTTCGCCAACTTCTCATAAAGTAATTCACTTCATCTAAAAATTAACTAGCAATCTGTTATTGCATATAGAATTGTAGCCCAGTAACATTTCAAAATTGCATCTCCTCTTTCATTTGAAAAAAAATTGAGCTGTATCTTTCTGAAATTGGAAATAATTTCTTTGAGCAAATTGCTGTCTCCAAAGTTATCTGGTGACAATTAACCTTAGCAGAAAATGTGACTGGCATTGCATTTACTGTTGTGCTGGCTCTATTAGATTGACAAAATACTCCTCAAAAAGGATATTCATGTAGAGTTTAGATGCCTATCTTTTCCTAAATTGAAATTGAGGTACAAATAACTAAAAAAAAAAAAAATCAAAAAAACAAATACAAAATGTATATGTAAATATGCCGTGCTGATGCTATCCGCTAGGGTTGCGATGGACACCTTTTGAACCTAACACCTATAGATGATATCTATCTCTCCTCTACCAACCCAGTCTTGATAGCTCAGTTAGTTAGAGCGCAGTGCTAGAAAATACGGAGGTCGCCGGTTCAAATCCGGCCAAGCGCACATAGTTTTTTTTTAACGCTTGTGTGTGCTGGCTATCTCCAGGGAAAGAATAATAAATATCCAAATAACTAGCCAATTATTTAAAAAAAAACTGATGAGAAGATTTGTGCTACTTCTACCAATACTTAGAGAGTTTGATTTGGAATATTGAAAATACAACATTAATTTAAAACCAGTATTCATGCACAATGTTTCGGTGTTCTTATCTCGAAAAGTTCGAAAATGGCATGCTCACTTTTAGAAAAAAAATCTTCCTGTATAAGTTATTCCAACAGATAATAAAAGCAGCGTTTTTCACTTCTTTTTCATGATATAAATTAATTTTGTGTTGTTTGAAAGTTATCTCAGTCAGAATAGCTGGTTAATCAAAGTGGATCATGGCTGCTACACCAACAATTTTTCTCGAACTACTTTAGTCAAGAACAGAATTAAGCGACCAATTGCATGCATGTCAGGTTTGTCAAAATATGATTTAAAATGTGAAAAAAATGCTCTATTTTAGTCGGGTTTTCGACTCGCAGACACATCAATTCACGGAAGTAAACTTTGAAATGTTCAAAGATTATTCTTCATGGGCGGAATTTGTTCTGAACCGTCAAATTACGTTAGATGGGCAATTGGTCGCCTTATTCTGTCCTTGACTATAGTGTCGCCTGCTTTTGCAATCCACATTTCCTTCACTCTCTGCACAAGTTGACCTCTAATGACCTTTTACCTAGGCTGTATCATTACCCTTAACATGACATACAAGTGTGTATGGTTGACCTATGGCCCGAGTTTGGTGACAATTAGACTGAGTTAAGGTGATCACACACAACAATTTGTAAAGGGTTAACCACAATTTTAACACACACATACACATGCACACAATTTGGACATGCAGAATCTGGATTTAAGTATGTGCCTCCCTGCACTATAATGCAGGCGACATAATAACCAAGGGTTAGCCGATTTCTCATTTCAGGTATTCATATACACCCAAATATAATATGATTGACAAGATAAAGTCATCAAATCTAATGTTACTATACATACACCTACCTGCTTGCACGCATGCTGTGAAGTAATCTAAGAATCCTACGCACGGTACAACCACACTGCTCCACGAAGAACAGAATTACTACGCAGTCATTACATTGAGCGTGGCCGATTTATGACAGATGACGGGTCTGAGTGAAAGTGAAATGTCTATTGAACTGTGCATGATTGAATGGGCACCATTCTCATCATGAAAATATTATACTGTCAGAGCATTGAGACTATTTTAACTGGAGCGCTGACATACATATAATTGAGGCACCACAACACTTCACACAGCTCTCCAGCTACCTATGAGGGTTTCTACGTATGAGTCAATGAGGTTTTTGAGATGGACAAGCCCAGGTATGGAGCTCTAGGGAATTCTGACGTCAACTTATGGCTACTGCAGGACGGTTATTCCTAATTGCACAACCACTCTTGCATGACATTGGCCCAAGCTGAACAATATGTAGTGGTTAAATTCCAGGGGTGGTATATTTGAGGTCTATCATCACTTCGTCTAATTCCATTTCGTCTAATAACCACTTGTCTAAAACCGTTTCGTCTAAAATCAGATGGTCTAATTGCCACTTAGGCTAATAACCACTTAGTCTATTGTCACTTGATCTAATAACCAGATGGTCTAATTGCCATTTTGTCTAAAACCATTTCGGCTAATATCCAATAGGTCTAATTTCCACTTCGTCTAATATCTTTTGGTCTACACCCATTTAGTCTAATAACCAGTTGGTATAATAACCATTTAGTCTAAACCCATTTTGTCTAAACCCATTTCGTCTAATGATCAGTTGGTCTAATTACCATTTAGTCTAAACCCATTTTGTCTAAACCCATTTCGTCTAATGACCAGTTGGTCTAATAAACATTTAGTCTAAACCCATTTTGCCTAAACCCATTTCGTCTAATGATCAGTTGATCTAATAACCATTTAGTCTCAACCCTTTTTTGCCTAAACCCCATTTTCGTCAATGATCAGTTGATCTAATACCAATTTAGTCTAACTGCCAAAAAGAAGGAATATATTGCCGTCAATGAGGAAGATAATCATCAATCTATCTGCACTACAGACGGTATCCAACTCAAAGAGGTCAGGACTTCAGGTTGCCCTTAGGGTCTATGCTGCCCACAGCAAGACTTACTGTCACGCAAAGGACAAGCTTGAAATGAATGCAATAAACTGCACCACTTATGGCAATCTGGTATCTCCAATTCAACCAAGCTGAGGTTTTTTAAAGCGTGTGTAGATGGTATCCTGTATGGAGAGTACAAAACACACCCTGCCCTGAGCACATGCCCAAAGCAGTGTCCATCTCCGAAGGATTTTGTTTCTAAATCCGAAGATGGGTGGAATATTAGTCCTTATAGAAATTGATGCCCTGACAGAGCAGAGGTGGAATATCGTTCCTTAGGGATAAGTGTCCATGTCCAACATGGACTGCAGCAAGTACTTAGGAATTAGTATCCAATTCATAGGTGAACTATAAGTCTTTAGGAACTATTGTCCAGGTTCAAGGTAGAATATCGATCCTTATGTCCAAGTCCGACCAGGACGGACTATTAGTCCGTAGGAACTATTGTCCATGTTGTAGGTAAACTACTGGTTCTTAGGAATTTGTTTTCAAGTCCAGGATTCCACTCATTATTACTAGTCAGTGACAGTCTGATTAGATTCAAGGAAATAAATAAAGAAATAAATGAAAAATAAAATAAAACCAACCCAAAATTGGCATGTTTCAGCTACAAAGGAAGTAGGAAGTGAGTTCTTCCAAACCTTAATAATTAGTATAAATAACTATTAAACTGGCTCGCATAACAAAATATACTTCAATACAAAAAAGTGCCACATATTTTTAATTTGATCAGTTCAAAATAGTTTTAATTGTATGCTGTTGCTACACTCTAAGAAAAAAATGTGACTTAGCATTTTCCCCCTGGCGGCCCTATATGGAACCCTGAAGAATGAAATCCTCAAAAAATGGTTCATAACAATCTGAGAACCCCAAAAAGGTTTCTGACAGAAGCATAAAATGTGCTATACAGCAGTTAAATAGCTCGGTTTTTTTTTAAACATGGTTTACCAAGGGGGTGGGGTGACCGGGCGTGTGGTTATCACCTCCCTTTGGGATTTCGATGCTTATGATTTTGATACCAGTGGATAGTTATGGTCTTTTTCTTTCCATTGATACCAAAATAAGTACCAACATACCTATTATGGCGTCACAATGACGTCATAAAGTCCACGAATCGGCAAAATGGGTATTTTCTAGAGAAAATAGGCGAAAGTCCAATTTTGCGCATGTGTTTTGGAAAATAAGGGTAAAATTATAGGAAAATGCCATGTGTTGGAAATGTATTAAGGGTGTAAATACTCTGGAAGGAAATGAGTACACAATGAAAAATTGAGAGATGTAATTATGATATAGGCCTATATCTTAAAATAAAATAAACAAGGGCTACTATTCCTTGGGCCAGAGGTCCGAAGGACTACTATCCCTAGGAACCACAATCCCCGGACTATTTAGGCTAGCGGGCAAGATCTCATAGCGTTTACAAATGTGACGCACCCCTTACATAATTTTGCTAAAATAAATTGTCTAAAGTTATCAAAATAAGTTCTACGCGTGTTCTCACTTCTAGTATGTGCACATTTTCGTGAAAATGAATTAAATGTCATCTCCTTTTTTCCTTGAATATCAGTGACCAAGAGATGTACACCACGTTCCATGACTCCAGCAAATAATGGTGCTATTGATAAGTAAATCCGCCCGTTATGAATAGGATGAATAGGACAGCGGACTTCATATTCCCTGGGACTGCAAAACCATTGTTATTGTCCATGACGTTAAAAGCTTTTGAATAATGTTTACACCGCCCGGTTTAGATTGAGCTACAGCCTCATTCACGAAGAAAATAAAACTCAAACTTCTGCTGGGAGTTTAATAATTTTGATCGTATATTTCATCATTTATTCAAAAGAAAACGAAGATAAGCAAAAATCATGAAAGAAGTTTGATTGGCAAGCTATGACCTAACATCTTGGTGCAGAACCAACACCCATAACTTAATTACATTAATATAACCTCTTTTTTATTCAATTAAAAGTTTGTTCGGCACCGGTTCACCTGCATCAACCGAAAGGAGCATCTTTCTGATCAAGCCAGGCCAGCTAGGCTGGCTGAAGCTGAAGTTAACCCCATGCACCACGATAGGTATTAGATCATTTTTGGCATCGTGGTGTGCATGTTGGGTGTTTTCTCATCTGTATTGTTTTGTTCGTCCTGCCTGCTGCTGCTTCCCTGGTTTTTGTATTTTTCTTGCATTAAGGACCCCAATGGAATTAAGCTTTTTTAAGGCTTTTTGGGCTCTCCTTGGTACTCCTGTTTTTATCTCATATCCAAGCTGCAATAACTTTCCTGGTACCGGTAATACAGTATGTTATTTTTAATTTAATTTTATTGTTTTCTTTTTTTTTAAACATGTTAAAAAGAAGTTCTATGCTATTCTGTTTGCAATTTTTGATGTTGTTTGAGTTATGAATAAAATGAAATGAAATGAAATGGATAGGCTTTCAGATTGATATTTTTGGTATAATTTTGTATTTTTCTTTTATCCTTTTTAGCTTAGAAAAAGCTGTTTTCAGAAAAAGTCTACTCATCAATATTTTAGTTCTAACCATTGGCCACATATTCCAGTCAGATCTCGAATGCTGTGTTATATATTTATTAGATAAAAGAAGACGAAAAGACAAAATGCCTCACACACCAAGATACTTTCAACATGAAACATTGCAACATGTTTTCCTGTAGTTAACAAACATAATTTGACAAGCCTAAATATTTGAATGGTATCTTCATTTCAACATATCACAAATTATGTTTGAAATGTGTGAATGGGCAATGTTTAAGAAAAGCTAGGTAACATGTAAAAGGTCTGAAATTCGGAAATAATAATGTGCAACATGTCATTCGTGTTTGTTATTTATATTGTAATATGGTGCCCTTTGTTTATACATGCATTAGACAAAATGAGTAGACGACGAAATGGCATTAGACGAACTGGCATTAGTCGAAATGGTTTTAGACAATCTGGTGATTAGACCCACAGTGGTCAGTAGACGAAATGACTTTAGACGAAATGGTTTTAGACAATCTGGTGATTAGACCAAATGGGCAGTAGACGAAATGGCATTAGACGAAATGGTTTTAGACAATCTGGTGATAGACCAAATGGGCAGTAGACGAAATGGCATTAGACGAAATGGTTTTAGACAATCTGGTGATTAGACCAAATGGGCAGTAGACGAAATGGCATTAGACGAAATGGTTGTAGACAACGTAGTGATTATACCAACTGGGCATTATACGAAATTGTATTAGCCGAGTGGTGATTAGACAAAATGGTATTTAGTCTAAATGGTTAATAGACAAAGTGAAATTAGAGTTTGTGGGTATTAGACTATGTGATTTTAGACAAAATGGAATTAGACTATCTGGATATTAGACGAAATGATATTAGACGAAGTGGCAATTCCCCATATTTGATAGCGCTATTTCAGGCATGACAACCTATTGTGTTAAAGTATTGTCCAATGTCCACAAACTTGTTTTTTAAGTTTAAAAAAAACCCCAACAAAACCAGAATTCCCCAGAATGCATGTCTTCTTCTTTGCATATCCACAATTCATTGGTAATGGCTTGTGGTGGTGTCAGGATTTATTCACTGAGTAAGCTGATCCGGGGAAAGCTGATCTTGGGCCGCGTATATCCATGATACGGACGCTCCTAACATGGCCCGCTTTTTTAGACCGGGGCGGATTGGGAACAGTCAGGGGTATATACCCTACTCTTATTCGACACTGACTGCGATGTACATGTACAGTTGTGACTCACTGTACATGGGACCGATGGCTTAACGTCTCCAAAGGATGGGATGCTTTCATAATTCATTGCCCAATTCCAATTGAACCATGGAGGAGAGTGGTATTCTGTATTTAATCAATAGCTTGTATACAGATTAAATCCAGAGTTGAGCACCAGAATAAATCCCAGCAAGTGACCCCACCGGGATTCGAACCCAGGATTTTTGGTAAATTTGCGCCACAGGCAAGCACCCTAAACACTAGGCCACGCTCTCCACATAATTCCACTGTTAATGTTCTCTATCATGGTTTGTGCATGGGTCAAGTGTGTCACATGGGGCCATCAGAGGCAACTGTCTACACCCCATGCGAATCTTGGGAAAGAGTATGAGCCCAATAAATAAGTGCAGGTTAGGCAAAAAAAAAAACAAGTTTGGGTTCAGAGAAATGTGAAAAAAAGCAAATGCACAATCACTTTTTTGGAAAAATGCTAATACTAAAATTCAGTTTTTTTAGTGCATTTTTGATTTCCAATTGTTTGCAAAAAAAATTTAAAAGTGGTAAAACCCTAAAACTAATGCACTTAAAGACCACTTTTAAACAAAATGTGCGCATGTCTTCTAAGACACAAAACTTGGTTGTTTCTTGGCCTTAACATTTTAATCACACAAACAAGGACACATACTACACACTATCCATTCCAAAATCTTGTATTATGAGATAAGTTTGTAACGTAATAGTTCCTGCTGTGTCCAATTTATAAACTCTTGTTTCAGATCTTTTTTGTCCCTGCATAGCTCTCCTAATGCTTAGTCCTGTAACATACGATTAATTGCCTACCACACCAATCGCAATGGTCTGAGGTGCGCACCCCACGGCAGAGCCATGCGGGGTATTGTCACCCCCCCAGTTGAGCTCGCCAGGGGTTGCTCGACCAGCATAGCAGGTACACTGCATTCGTGGTGCCAAACAATTTACATTCCTACGGGAGTACCGGGGTCGATTGGCGCAGTGATCTTTCCAGCGCCTCGCCACTGTAGTCCCAGTTTTCAAACCGTCTGTCCACCCTAAGCTCATGAGGCTTTTTGGTTTCTAGTCCATACTCCCCCCCTCCTTGCCAGTTTTTTCTACATGTACTCCAGTTTCCTTCTGCTTCTTAAACTAGTCTTTCTTCTTCTTCTTCCCTCATGGGTAGGGGCCTATTTATGAAAAGTGGTATAATGATACCCAGTACCCAATAGTAACCTTTATCTTCATGACACTATCTCACACAGAATGTTGGTGTGTCCTTAAATACTAATAGCGCCTCTTTCTAAGGGAGTATTATAACGTTCCCACTGGCGAAGAATAAGACCCGCCTTGACCAAGGCTAAGTTCAAACTTCAATCAATATTCTCAATACAAACAGATGATGGGAGCTCACCATACAATTTTAGTTTGTAAGGAGCAGCTAGGGTTATGTTTTGCTGGCGAAAATAATTTAGAGCTGCCTTGACCAAGGCTATGTCCAATTCAATGTAAAAGATTCTTGATCACCAACCACTGACCTCTCTACACGTGTATAGCGGGCTGCCACACAGTTTTGATGGTCACTGAGTGTCACAACTGAAAGTTGCTTTTCTACCTTGGTCATATGGCGGGAAACAATGCCTACCCCTTCTGGTGCACCTATTCCAACAGATGTTCGATTGTTATACAAATTCCTTTAACCTGCCATCTTCCCGCCATATTACCAAGGTAGAAAAGCAACTTCCTGTTGTGACACTTGGCGGTCAGACCCGCTATCCATTTGTAGAGGTCAATTGATACCAACAGATTTCTGATGAGGGCTCAAATCCTATCAATTTTTCCCAATGCATCATTGAGAAGAATTTGCTTGACAACTCCACACCTCACATAAAACAAAACATGCTAATGACAAAAATTTGTATAGGATAGTCAGTATAATCTGTTGTAGGTGAATGCTCACTTGCACCAGTGATTCAGAGGTGCTAAATCCCCATTTCTTTCCAATACTTGTAATCATAAGCTCTGATATCAATTGCTCTTAAGATTTTTCACTAAACTATCAATCAGCATTAGAGGGTAAACAATTGTTGGGAAGTGGATGTCTACCCACAGGTAAATAGATCTCTCTGGGGCAAAGGCCGGCGGCACATTGTACTATGGAATCTTGCCAGTTAACTTGTTATTGATGATATATACTTGCCATTTTGTATAAACATGCCAGATTATGCCTCTGAAAAATGTCAAAATAAGAGTTGCACAAGAAAAAGAAGTCATCATGAAAGTGTACTTACTCCTGCCCCTGCTGATTCCAATAGTGAAACTGGTTAATGACAACAACAAATTCACCCAAATATTGGTTTTCTGTCAGAGTGCTATACATAGTGAATAAAAAAAAAGGTGTGCATGAAAAAACACAAAATTTGACCCTGACCCGTTTAGTCAACTGTGACCTAGTTGATGTTCAATGATCTGCATATTTTCGACTTTCTACCCCATTTTTACCCCATTCCAATGGGATTTACACAGTTAAACTGGGTTTTCAGTTCCATAATTTTGTCTGAATATGGCGACAAATCTTTCTGGATCAGCCGTGAAAATCTTTCATATCTACCTCATTTCTTCACCAAATTGCGTCACTTTTTCAGCATAGAAAGTCAAAAATATGCAGATCATGAAAACATCAACTAGGTCACAGTTGATTAAACAGGTCAGGGGTCAAATTTTGTGTTTTTTCATGCACAAATTTTTTTTTGATTCACTCTGTATATTAACGTACTGACCCGTGTATAGTCCTGGCCATGCTTGATACCACCACCTTGTTTTGGGAAAATTTCAGCAAAATTCTAAAGATCTGTTTAGAATTATCCCAGGTTAAAACCATTGGCCTACACTGACTGCAAAATTTGAATACAAAATAGTTCAGGAAGTCATAGAGGTAGCAAGTCAAATATGGCTGCTGCCAATTATCAGATGGCACATTGGTTCAATTCTTGTGACTATTTTGGTTTCCTTTCCTAAAAAAATACTCAAATTATTATATACATGCCTAGTTACAGCAAAAAAGATGAAATCCACTTCAGAGTCAAGGGGTGAAAACTATGTACTGTTGCAAAACTGCAATTTTCAACAGGTTCCAAATTCAGAAGTCTTGGTATGGTTGCATGTGTTTGTGTGTACTCAAGACCTGTGAGTGGGGTTTGGAAAAAAGCTGGAAAAAGCTGAAACATAGCATAAAACTAGGTAAAAGGTCAAAAATTGGCTGAAAATGAAAGGAAAAGCTAAAAATTTTGACTCTTTGAAAACATGAAAAGAGCTGAAATCAGCTAAAAAGCTAAACTCTCACAAGCCTGGTACTGTAGGCCAAGATATTTTCAATTCCAGCTTCGGGCAAGATTTGTGCATTATCCCACCCCAAATTTCACATATTTTCAGCTTAAAGGGGGATGACCCAATTTAAGTATATAATTTTTTTTGTATTAATAGAATGGCCTTCACCCAAAACCCCATCTGTAAAGTTTCGCGCTGATTATATCAATCTGTTTTGATGTGAGAGCTAAAAACATGATTTTGTAAGCCCCATAGACTACTAAGTAAAATTAATATTGGTCAACCAAAATGGGGCACATTTTCACTTTAACGATCCATGGGCACAGCTGGCTAGACATTTAATTCTTACATTTTCGTACCTCAACAGTATCCTGATCATATCTCAAAACAGATTTTTTTTAGTGAACATCGGGAAAGTGTTAAATTTCAAGGATAAATATGCCCAAATGGACAGGTCGTTCTCCTGTTTTTGCGAACGCGTCGCAAGATGTTGGAGTTGACTTTGACCTGGAAGTGACGTAAAAGTAGCCTTTTTAGTAACACCCCAAAACGCCCCGAGCGCCAGCTAATCAAAACAAAAAACAAACCACTCGATCGATAAGACGCCAGGCCAGGCCATGCGAAATTTAAAGAAGTTCATTCTTTTAGTATAGTCCAGGGTGCAAAATAAGATTTTTAAAGGGCAGCCAATTTCAAAAGGCAATTTTTCAATTGTGTAAAAGGGCATCAATGCATGCCTTCGGTTATTTTGCACCCTGGTATAGTCTACTGTTGTCTAGAAAAATACACAATAAAGGTGCTATATTTCCTCGAAAGTTAAGCTGCATTTCCTCGAAAGTTAAGTTACAACCAGTGGCTGTAGTAAGGTCACCGTGGAGAAGCATTTTACCCCGTTTTTCTTATCATGCGCTGGTGCAAGATTTGTCAAATGGCAAATACACGTGGAATTTACCAGAAAGTTTCGTAAATGGTGGTTTTCCTATTGTTTTGAGCCAATATGTAATATGTAGAGGGTTCGCTTAAATAATATCAAATGCGATTATTTTTATCAAACTTTAAAATGAAAATTAACGTGCAAGAATGAAAATCCATGTATTTCAAAAATATCCCGACAGCTATTTTTTCAAGGTGGTCTTAACTTTCTTACAAAGTTTTGAATATTATGACCATGGTATTTTAAAAATATAGACCTTGGTGCTTCTATCATGCGATTTTCTATTTGTTACACCATTTTTACATGAAACCAATGTTCAAAAGTAGACAAGATTCACGGTAATTTGACAGTATTCATGCTTTCCCCTAAGCACCCCCTACGCCTAAAGCACACAAAATAACACAAACAAAAAGGCGAACGCGCTGTCGTGCATTACGTGTATAGGCAGTGTAGTATTTTACCATTATGCAGCACAAGCTGTACATATGCACATTATAAAACCTGTTCATCATGCTTCAAAGAACAAATTTAGCTTGATTTTGAGTCTTTGTTGTTAACAAATCACTCTTTCTGTCATTTTACCATGGTTTTATTTCTTACGGATGTTTCACCAATAAGGAACTATAACTTTTATGTAAGTAAAATTCCAATTTACCACCGTTCTAAGTTTCAAATTGTGCTGGTTCCACGATGATGATCATGACAAACTAAAAGGCAAAAAGGCTACTTTTACATCACTTCCAGGTCATCACGGCCAATGCGCTATCACTTTCGTTTTGTGATTTCCCTTCAAAGCTTGTCTGAAACCCATGACGTTATGCCCAATTTTTATCAAATCTACGGTTTCTCAACTATTACTGCTTCATGCAGATTTTACATTGATTCCAATACATACTGTGAATAAAACCGTTTTTGGGAGGAATTATAAGTATTTCTAAAACTTGTCCATGGACCTATAGCATCCAAACCAAGCATCTTTTAGCCCTAAGATTTCACAGGGTAAATGAGAAAAATAGGATACCAAAATGTTTACCACTTCCAGTAAAATCTGGGGCCCCTGGGGACGAGGCATGGACCTTTAAAAGGTGTATTGAGAGATTTTGAGGCATTTGTATTTTCTGCCACATGTAGTGGTTTCATATAGATTACACACAAAATAGATCTTACCTTTTATTTGGCTACAAAAATGTCTTGAAAGTGAAAACAAAAGGTGATTTTATTCACTTATATTTTAATATAAAATCAGGCTCGTAACCGATGGGGGTGTGAGGGGAAGATGCCCTCAATTCCAAAAAGCCCCCCAAAACCCCTAAAAAGGGCTAAAAAGAGACCAGAAAAAGGGATTTTATGAGTGGATTCAGTGAAGCAAGCCAAAAATTATGTTTTTTATGCTTGTTTGACCTTGATATGTGACCTTTGATCTCATAAAAAAATACAGCAAGTAAACTTGCGCGATCCCCCTGGCAAGATGGCAGTATACACAAGTTGGCTAGTTGGCACAGTTGTCAGTTGCAGGGCATCAAAATTCAATAAATTGTTCTCATGGAATAATATCTAGAAGTGTCGCAGTTTCTGAAAAATGAAAGCCTAACCAGAGGGGAAAATGAGCACAGATGACCTTTGACTGGTTATGTGACCTTTGACCGCAACAAACATATGAAGGAACCCATATTGCACCTAAGGACCCAAGTTAGGTTGTAATCAGATTTCAACTTTTCGAAGAGACCAGAAAAACAAAAACTAACCAACATGGAACATGACTCAGTTGACCTTTGTCAATGACCTTTGCCATCATCCACATATGAAGAAACCCCTATTGCACCTTTACCCAAGTTCTGTTTAAATCGGACTTAAAACGTTCCGAGGGCGACGTGAAAAACCAAACCCAACCAAAATATAACCAAACTGGAACTGGACCAGGCCCTCCGCTGACATTTGCCCATTTAAACTTTTCGAGGAGACCGTGAAAAAACCGAAAACCAAACCAACGCACAATAACGCATACATGTATCACAACATACGGACGCGCACCCTCGCAATTATCCCCCTCTGCTTTTCAAGCAAGGGGATAAAAATGGGGGTTTCTGTGTAAATCCGTAAACTAAATTTGGTTGCAATCGATTTCAACTTTTCAATTGAGGTCAATGTTACACTTTCAGCCTATCTTACAATTTGGACCTCACATGACCTTTGACCTGGTATGTGCCTTCAGCCTTGGTATGACCTTTGGACTCATCAACAAATGAGGGATCCTATGTGCACCTATAACTCAAGTTGGGAATTGAAATCCATCGAAGTATGTGGATATACAGCAAATGTTAAACTTTTTTCACGACCCACAATCTATGACAACATCAACAGACACCAGTGGACAAAGTGATCCTGTGTGTTTCCTGCCTAAAGGTCGCTGTTCCGATTATGTGTATTGTGTTCGTTACTTCGATATGGAGCCTGGCACTTCACACAACACCATCAAGTCCGTGTGGAACACAAACTTGCGGTTTTGGACTTGCTAGACGCGATAATGCATAGTGCAAAGCCCTATTCACTACTCTGCTCATATTGATGGTTAACCACTAAAAATGTGGTTTTTTGTTTAATTTGGGAATGAAATGGATTTGAGGGCTTCAATTCAGGCCGACATGAGAAAAATAGACCTTTCATCGGATATCAAATCGATACTACTCCGGGTAAATCTGGGGGTCCCAAAGACGATCGGAACAGCACCGTTAAGGCAGGCGAACAAAAAGGGTTTCTTTCAGAAGAAACTGGAACCAAATCTCCAATCCAAGGTTAGGGCTGACCCTACCAACTACTTCTAACCCGAATTCTATGCCTAAGTCAAAATGAATTGTGTATGTGTTTTGTAAAGATGTTTAATTATTGAAGCAAAACAAATATTCAAATGGAAACAAAAATACCACGCCTACACAAAGGCACAATAATGATTTTTGTTTTTGTTTCTTTGTGCAGAGTATACATAAATGTTGACGAGGGGAATGCAAGATGGGACCACAACTAACACAAATTAGAAAGACTTAGAATAAAAAAGATGATTAAAGTCTCCAATCTAAATGGAAAATGAACTAAAAAATAAGCAAACAACCACATAATATATGCTAATGAAATTGTCATAAGAGTGATGAAATGTTGAAATTCAGCAGTAAAATAATAAAATGAAGCAATTAATGAAATACTTTCTATCTTAAATTTGAACTTAAACTAAACCACAACAATGCCAGAAATCAATATTCTCCCAGACAACCTCATCCTTTAATAACCGCCTTTAAAATCTAATTGTATCCTCACTCACCAACAGTAAACTACGCACACAATAGCAGATGTCTGATTTCAATGCATCACTGCATATCAGAAATAACATTAACATCTTACCTGGACTGGCATCTCTAGTTAGCTACCAGGTACTGCAGTGCCTGTCCCAAACCCTCTGGTTTGATTTCACACACTGTTAAATTCAATTGAGATAAACATTCCTGTATCTGCTTCAAGGATCTTGATATCATGCACCCCTGCACAGTATATAGTAACTTCTAACTGCTACTGATGCCTTGTAAATAAATAAAAGCCTCCCCCTTTCACTCCGTAAAAGGAATTTCAAACAAGCAATTTGCGCTTAATCATTTGGATTGGCGATGCCAGACCTGACTTTGTCGCTAGGGGTCACAGCTAGCGGTGAACCTCGGTTTCTGATGTCCCCGTTGAGTCGACACGAGATGTTTATCCCAGATAAAAGGTGTTCTCCCGATAGAATAACACTCACACTTGACGCTGCAATTGCAGCTACGCACAGATGACAGATAACGTGCCAAGAATTTATCAGAAAATGTAGCATCAGGTGAAACTGTGATGCTGATTTCCACAGAAGCTGCCTCCTGTCATGTTACATTACAAATAGCATAGGTAACATGTCACAACATAAGAATATTCTTCTTTGCACATATTCAAATTGAGAGCTATGTTTTATTGAAAGCAAAGGGCTGCTATTTCAGAATGTGACAAAACTCCATTTTCACAGATTTTGCTGTAAATCAAAAGATTATGCCTTCAATCAGTCCAGAAAAAGTCATCATAATCAATTGTTAACTTTTACCTGTATCGCCAGGTTAAGTGAAATTGGGAATCTCAATTTTAATTATAAATTTATCCCAAGACATAGCTAATTTACAGCTAATTCCCTATGTGACATTTCTGATGTGTGAGGCAGACCATCCGAAGTAGCTATATTGGTATTACGTATATGGGATGGGGGAGAGGAACTGATGCCACGAGTTTTAAACACAAAAATGCATGATGAACATTACAAGTTAGAAAGATTATAAATTAAAAAGGGGTCCAATTTAATTTGAACCACATATCAAATTGTAAGTATGGTCACAAGGATTCTAAAAATGTATGGTTTGTGCTATTTCCAAAAATACAGAGTTATAAGCTAGAAACTGCTATACAGGTTAAAGCTTATCTATACACAAGTGGCTTTAAAGCACAATGTCAAAAATGATGTTAAACTCCTGTGTTTAGACACTGCTTCAACATAAGGTAATGAAGTACTGCATACTGAGTTGAACAGTTTTGTTTTCTGAAGTCTGTGCTGCTGATCATTAATGTTTTTGTCTTGGGTATTGAATTTGAATTATTGAGGATGTTTTTCATTTCATGTCCTAAAAATAGGGCCAGAAAAGCAAAGCCAACAATAAAAAAAATTCTGACCAACTTTTTCTTCAAAACCACCTTGAAATTTATGTTACCCTTTAGAAATTACCGTATTGCTGTGAATTTGGTTGTCGATCCATACCTGTTTTTTGTAGGTCTCTCCAAGAACTTTGGTTTCCTGCTGCATCCAAAATCGGACTTCTTCACGTAAGTATTTCCTTGCTGTTCTGTGAGCTTCCCTTAAATTTTCCTGCATATAGCAATATTGGGTTCTGCCTGGCACCATACCAAATGTTATAAATTTAAATATTACCTGTAATGCCCAGAAGTGGGTGTGATTTTTTTTCTAAAAGGGGTATTTAATCTAGGTCTTTTACTCAGAATTTCTATTGTATACCTTAGCAAGCAGTACCTGGGTACAGCTAGTGCCTTGTGCACAAAAAAGATTGACAAAATCAACAATGGCTGAATCCATGGTCTGTTTAACACAATTGGACATGACCTGATGCAATTTTATTTGAAAACGTACACTTATTACTAGTTAACATCAGAGGTATCTCCACTTTAATTTGACAATGTAGTGGGTGATTTTTGGACAAATTAGCATTGGGGGGGGCAGCAAATCTGCTATCAATCTTGCAATCACATAAAATGGTATGATTTTTTGCATTTTTAGGAACATTTGGTTAAAAAAATGAATGGGGGTGCTTATTACAGAAATACGATATTGATTTTTCATTGTGTCTACGAAAATCACAGCAGACTTCAGAAGTCACCATGACCAAGTAAGCTGTGTCATTTTGTGATATGAACTTGTCACAAGGAATTAATTGTCCATCAAGTACTGCATTAATTAAAAGTAGCTGATTTTCATATTGATGATAGCCCTAGAACTAGGGCTTGCTTTTTCAGACAATGTCAACTGAGCTGCAAAGCAGACATGCTCGCTGGTCAAGCCTTCTTGGTTAGTACTAAGATAAGGCTATTTAGGAGGTATGAACAGAACTAGTTCATGATTGGTACAGACTGAAAAATTCAAATCTGTAATTTCATCAAGGTTTTGGTCTATGTTGTTATCAACAGCAAACACACAAACAAGAACCTGTAGTTGAGCAAATATGAGTAAAATTTGAATTTTTGTCTAGAAAAGAAGACAAGTTCATATCAGTGACTTCTGATGTCATTTTTGTTGGGTGAAGAATAATTACCCATACCGTACTGTTGTTTATCGGTAGACGTTTCATATAGAAGTCCCGTGGATGCAAATGAGGTATTACAATTGATTCCGTCATGCGCTGTATGACGTTGTGCAGTAGTACTTGACAGAATGAATGGCAATACCTCATATGCATCCATGCGACTTCTATATGAAACATCTACCTGTTTATCAACCTAATTACCCCTTTGACTAAGAGGGACTGAGAATGTAGAGAGATATTGATGGAGATTATACCCTGTTCAGTGTAAGGTGGCACATGACCCCTTCCTTTTGCCACCTGTATTCTACACATTTTGTTGGAGGAGAGGCTCCAAGTTGTGCCTAAATACGCTATAGCTACTATAGTTGATTATACCATAGGGTTGCATTACGACATTGGCCTTCTCTAGTGTTCTCTCAATTACTTCCTCAAAGGTCATGTTCCACCTTACAGTGAAAACACACTATAGCACTCTTGCACTCTGTTGTACTTAGAGGTAGAAACATTAGCAGGAAGCTTTTCTGCACTTTTGTTTAAAGCAATCTGTAAGTGAGATAATAAAGTAATGGACAAGTTGACAACCAATTTAGAACTACCAAAAAATAAAAACTACTTCGGAAATGTTATTTCTAAAAGATGAACCTAGACAATTAGGTACACGCAGGGGATAATTTTTTTTCTTTTTTAGCATGACTGAGTCACACACATTAGTAATTTACGCAGTGGCGTGTACAAAGGGGGCCGGGGGAAGGTGTTGCACTCCCAGTTTGGTTTGCCAGACGGGAAAAGATCCCTTCTCAAAGATTCACATTATTATTAAAAGCCCTACATTAGGGTCATCGTGCTTAGGACATTTAATGAAAAAAGTTACTTAATTTATTCCAGAGTTAGAAATCTGTTGGCCAAGGTTTGCAAGAGTAGGTGCACACCCTTACCTACACTAAATGGTGATAAAACCAGAGCAGCTGCAGTAGTTCCTACAACAAACAGAGTGGGGAAGTAGAATTTCTTGAAAAAATATACTTATTTTCTTAAATTTTCAGACCAGAATTTCTCAAACAGCAGTATTGCTGAGGTGAGGTGATCCCGCCACCCCCGTTAGCGGAGTACAAACGGGATTTAAAACTTTTTTAAACATAACTTTTTAACTTTCAGTCCAGACCAGCAGTATATTCGTCTGGTGTAAAACTACATGAATTCAAACAATGGTCTCAGATGACCCAAGATTACATGGAACTGTGGTCCCTGAACACCCCTAAATAATTTGTTTTAATGAATATGGCTCAGATTTTAAATGAAAATGAACTACATTTGAAAAGAATTTCACTTATGCAAACATATAGCAAAGGGACATGAAAGGCAAAGATATACTCAAAATTGAATACTACTCATTCACAAACGGAAGAATATATTTATCACATGATTTTGCTTCCTTTGAGTAGTTCTAATCAAGATCAACATTTTACTGGTGACTGCAAGAAGGTTGCAAATACATACATGCCTTGTGCTATATTTACTAGTGTACACAATAAGAATATAATCAGATAGTTGTCAAATTATTAGTTGCATCAATTGGACCTTGAATGGATCTTGGGTGTATTACAAGAAGGCTTCAATGCAATAGGTACTGGTGCTATGCTCACCAGGTACATTACACTGTTAATCCTAAGAAGTTATTTTTGCATTCCCTTCTCTTTTCCACTAAAATTTTGGGTTCCCAATTTCACCCAGTTAATGACAACAATAGCAGCAGAAATGAAATATTGGCAGCAGTCATTTATTT
Source organism: Ophioderma brevispina (assembly GCA_023653785.1). Classification (NCBI taxonomy): domain Eukaryota; kingdom Metazoa; phylum Echinodermata; class Ophiuroidea; order Amphilepidida; family Ophiodermatidae; genus Ophioderma; species Ophioderma brevispina. The sequence goes on from JAMKCH010084783.1 coordinate 98,362, forward strand.
CTCAAAAAGCTCAAAATTAAAAGTATAAACTTAAATCAGTATTAGATTATTTAAACCAAAGCCAACTTAAATTAAGGAATAGTAAGTAGCCTATGAACAATTATGTAAACCAAGACACCTTTTCAAATAAAATCAAATTTCTTCAATTTGACTTAACCAATAGACTAGGACCTGTGAAGAACATAAACTATTTTAGCTAACAAAATTACCATATTTAAATATACATGGAAATATTTAAGCCAAAAACATGTGGAAGCCTTTACTTTTAACACTACCGAAAGGTCTAATCACAAAAACGAACATTCAAATTCATTATTAGGAGGTATTATCATGGATTCTTACTCATTGATATTATAAGCACAAGATCAGAGACAGTTCAAATGGGTTGAAGGCAAAGGAAATCAACTCAATGTGTATTTTTGCATTTACCACCATAATATAGGTGTACATTGAATAACCCCTCTGTAGAAGATAGATTAAAATTCATATTATTTCACAAAAATAAGTCTGATTTAGGGACCCCAGTCTTCCATCGATGGGATGGTAGTTACCACACATGTGAACTTTGATTCGGTGTGCTAAAATGCCAACAAATTTTAAAAGGCTTTAGGGTAATATTATCCCATCTATTTGGCTATTTTAGCCAAAAATGGTGAAATGTGGTAAGCACCTTCACCGGGGGTTAGGGTAGCCATCAAAGTCGGAAGGTAAGGGGGTGGTTCACCAAAGGATTTTTATGGCGACATTTTTAAAAATATATGCACAGTATGGCTCTGAAACTCTGGTTTATGCCTATTTTCTGTGGAAAATGTCAATTTTGCCGACTTGCAAGATTTGATGACGTCTATTGTTTTTTTTTTATGACGCCATACTAGGATGTTGGTACTTACGTGTGGTTTCAATTGAAAGAGGACCATAGCTAATCCACAGGTATCAACATCAAAAGGCATACGGTGCTCAAAACAATTTCGAGGGGGTGCTACCCCCCCCCCCTTGGTAATCCGTGTTGAAGGCTTGGTAAGATGGGGTGAATTATTTCAGGTGAGGACTAATATGCAGCATACATACATTGTAGCCTTACCAGCCATGCAAAATACCAATTTTGAAAATAATTCGGGTGTACTTTCTCACAATGTTGCATGTTTTTGGTAGTGGGTTGAGATGGTGGCGAAGTTGGATTTGAGACAAGTGGGCCGAGCTAAGTTTGGAACAAGTTGGGATTTCATCCGAAGTGAGTTGCATTCATGAAGCATACCTGTACAGATGAAGACTCTAAGATCTCCTTTTCCTTCAAACTTCACATCCTTTAAGAATTGTTCATCAAGAAGCCTCCATTATCTTGAATGCCTACAAATGTCACAACAAGAAAAAGAAAAAAATAAGAGTATAACAATATTTTGATTTTATAAACAAGTTTTGAAATAACATTTTCTACCCCACTCATGTAACACAAATTCAAGATATACAAATCCATCCATTTTAAAGTGACTTCCCCTTTGTTTATTAACTGGTCAATTTTACCCAGAACTTTGAAAAGACTGCAAGACCTATGACAGGTATACTGCTTTTACACAAACATACATTGTGAATGACAGTCATGCCACCCCTTTCAAGAATCGAAGAACAAACAAGATGTACTCCAACTGCTTATAATGAAACCGATGTACCTGATTACTTCTCAGAAGAAACAACATGTTACCTATCCAATCCCAAATTAATGTGCAATTGTCTTGAGTTTTTTGTTCACTAAAATCTATGAACCTTTTTAACAGCCATGCAACATTGCATCAGAGCTCCGTGCAGGGCCTATGCTGCTAGCCACCGACACACTCACACTATGTGAATATCACCACGCGGTCACACAGGATGGACTGGCCGGCGGTGATTGAAGCCACGCCGCTCGCTTCACTTGCCCCAAACGGAAGTCCATTTATCCTGTTCGGGTGGCACGTATTGCTGGCTTAGTCCTGAATCAATTAAAAGGCTAATCAATTATTGATTACTCTGACAACTAAATGACAAAATTTTCAAAATGGGTTTGGGTTTAAAAAAATTTTGCTATGATATGGAGCAGAATCTCGTCTGAAAAAAGCTTGTGGGGAAATTTTAATGCCACAAAATTAGCTATCTAATCCCATTGCCATGCGACTGGAAAATGCTTAAAAAATATTGCCTAGGACCAACATCAAAATGATTATAACACAAAATTGCTATATCAGCAATACTTAGTAAGGAATAAGGCATTCGTGGAGTGCATTCGGGGAGATAATTGCATGCTTGGAGGCATTAAAAATTAACTATGCATTAGCGGGGCCACGGTGAGCACGAGCGCTTTTTAGCGCGAGTGCTCACAAGTTGGCCCGCTTATCCAATATTACTTTATTTTTAAGCCCTCCAAGCATGCAATTATATCCCCGAATGAACTCCACCCATGCCTTATCAGTCATAAACCACATGAGCATTATTTTATTACAGTATCAAAACATAAATGCAATATTAATAACTCTTTTTCTGTTATATTTTGGATAACTTTACAAATTATAACTAGAAATATCGTAGTTCTACGAACTTTCCACCACACTGCGGTTTGACTGGCATAAAGCAGCAAGCAGTGGAGAGAAGGGTTGAAACGTTTTACAATGTAGTATATTGATTGAAAGTTCGATGAGTTACCAGCTAATAATAGGCTAGCTTTTGACATTAATTGCCATGATTACAATTGACGTAGCGATTCACATTAGTAAATACGTATTACTACCAATCGGTTCGATGCATAAGCGCAATCGATTTGCATGCCGATAATTATTCATGAAGTTAATTGATGTATCGCATCTTTGTATAGGTCAAATCGGGGTTATTAACACCGCAAGATTTTAAAATAGACAATTGTTGGCCGTACTGGTAAAGTTTGCTTGTTTTTTACACCCATAGAAATAAGATTCTATTTTAAGGTATTTAGACTCTGTAGTGAGTGCAATCTATCCTTCCCCGTTCGTATAGCCACATAACCTGGGAGGTTGTGGTATTGAACGTTCTGGCCTTGGTATTATTGCATTACCATGGCAAGTGAACTGTTCAAGCGCTTTCACTCGAGGGGGAAGTAAAAGCATGCGTGCTGGCGTGCTGGCGTGCATTATTAAATTCTATTGTTTAATAATGCACGCTTGATAATGCACCCCCGATAATGCACGCATGCATATTCAAATCGTGTCATAATGCACGCATGCATATTCAAATCGTGTCATAATGCACGCATGCATATTCATATTTGAGGTAAGCGTGCATTCGCGAATATAATTTTACGCGAAAACAAAGAAAAACCACTCGAAAATAATGCTCTAGTGGTTTATAATCCAATAATTACATCTAATAACCAAGGGGCTATGCAAAGTACTCTGATAGAGTATTTTGGTGTAATGAAGATAAATGTACCTAATACAACTTCACTCTGAATCCAACTCTGACCCAAATTCACTAAATTCTCCCTAGATACTTTTCTTCGTGCAAGGATGTTCACAAATTTTATTGTAGCTCTATTTTATATTGTAGATGCCAATCTTTATAGGTGCATTCAGATAGGTTTCAACAACAAAATACCAACATATTTCAAGTGTGTTAAATTGGAAAGAATACAATACCTTGCATGCTATGGTATTGACCATGAAAAACAATTACAAATAATTCCTGGAAACCATAGTTATTACCATTCTCTCAAAACTATTTTTGCATAGCTAGAAATAATCTTCCACAATACCCATAAAAAACACTTGGTCATTAAATAACAAATTACTCTTGGATTGGGTGGAACAGGAACTTTTTTTCTGAAGAATTTGCTATAGTCTTTTAATATGCAAACTTACAAAGGTTTATTCTAAATGAACTTTCCAACCATACTGACCCAAGTATAGTCCCATGTTCAATTGTAATCCCACCCAGTTTTGAAAGAATATGAATATAATCCTACCATTAGTTCTTTGCTGAAATTTTTTGTTACAATTGCTACTGTCCGGTAGTTTTTTTTTTGTGTGATTTTCTTTACCAAATTAATTAGGTCTATGCTTTAGTTCATTTACAGGTCTTTGTTGATCACACACCTCATTTGACACTTAAAAATATCCGAAATTTAGTTTAGCTCTTAAAAAGCTGACATTTTGATGCTCGTGTGTTTGATGTTAGGATGGAGAAAATACACCATTAAAGCAGGCTAATTTCATGTAAACCAGGTGGGACTATACAAAACTCTTATACAAAGGTAAGTAAGAAATTAATAACATATATCACGGTCCCCGACCGCTATTTGTTGTCTGCCATCGGGGTTTGTGAATGGGGACAAAGGCCAGCATGAGGTCAACCAAAATGTAATCACCACCCTGCCCCCCTCCTTTCCACCAAGTTAACAATCATCATAACCTTACGGAAACTCACACGCAGGCAATATATTTAGGGTTAACATTTTTACCAGCCAAAGGTCACATGCCAGGATCACAAAGGCACATGAGATCACCAAGGTTACATGAGTTCAGCAACATGTCACCCATCCTGCCCCTCCTTTCCACCAAGGTACATCGTCGTAGCCCTTGCGGAATCAACAAACACGAAATATATTAAGGGGTTAACCATTTTGACCACAGACACACCACACGAAGACACACATACGACCCAGAGTAATCCCAATGTGCATTCTGCAATTATGACAGACGACAAAAAAAGCAACTCCCTTAAAAGGGAGTTACATATGCATGATTTTAAATGGGGGGGAGCCCATTCACAATCCTTAGCCCCTCCTGCCCCCACATTGAGATCAGAAAGTAACAAATTGAAGTATAGATGATTTACATCGGAAAGTTAAATGCATGGCAGAAAACTGTCAACGTCATACACCACAGAGTGTGAATAGGCACAAATTCAATGTTTCCCAAAAAAGGGAGGAAGGAGAAGCACTCTCCCTTCCTATTCTCCGCTCCTCACAGCCTACATTTTTCAGGGACGAAATCCAACCAAATACTTTTCACCCTTTTTTGTGTTTTTGGTTCTGAATGATGGCAAATGACTTGTTTCATATACACAGAACATGGCAGTGCATGAAAGCTCTTAAAAAAGAACAGGCACGCAAGGCTGGATAAGAACAGGGCCACCCTGGGTTTAGAACGAAAGCCCTTTAACCACTAGCCCCAACACGGCTTAGTGGTGTCCCTCAAACAGCGTTTCCCGCAATGTCAGAATGTGATCAACTTGGTTTAATAAAGATATTGATGGTGCTAGTAACAACATAGAGGTTTAGAGCGAAAGTGAGGTAAAAAAACATGGGGGGGGGTTATAACATTGTGATGAAGTATGGATGTGCCGACTATGAGGATCAGAAAAAAACCCTCAAAAAAGTAGCTGGAAGATTGGGGAAATCACAGCTTTATTTTATTTTTTTTTTATTTTGAAAACCTAGTTCTGGAGACCCAGTTTTTGGGCCTCAAATCAGTCCGGAGCCTCAATTTTTGATCCGGTAGGCACATCCTACCCAAAAAAAGTTGAGGCTTGACAAGAATGGAAATGGATGAGATTTGGATGTCTGCATGTTAAAGGAGGATGGCCCGATTTAAGTATATGAAATTTTATCTTGATAGATGGCCTTCACCCCAAAACTTCATTGTTAAAGTTCAACGCCGATATTTCAACCCGTTTTGATGTTGAGAGCTGAAAACGTAATTTTGACGCACCATGAGGTATGTGTAAAAGTAATATTGGTCGACCCAAAAGGGGCACATGCACTTCATAACTTCCAAACCAAACATCCTTTAGCCCTAAGATTTCACAGGGTAAATGAGGAAAAAATAGTAGCTTTCTTCTGATATCAAAAGATTTAGGCCATTTCCGTAAAATCTGGACTTCTGGGGACGAGCGATTAGCAATGGGGCCATGGACCTTTAAGTATTAAGGATCTAACTTAATGTTTAACAGGGTAGTCAGACAACACTGTCTATGGCACAATTATAGTTTCAGGGAAAACTCTCGACCACGATCGAGGAGGATCCTAGGTTCTGTTATGGCACTATGACTAAAAAATTGTCTAAAGATATGAGAAGTACTCATGGGGATTGGGATTGAGTTGGAAGAGGTGTTTTTTTCCCAATTACTGAAAAAAAGCACAATTTGTTTACTCATTACGGAATAAAGCCCAATGAAAATGAGGTTTATTCCGGTATATACCCGGAGCGAGGCAGGAGTGATTACCTAGAGCGAAGCAGGATCGCTCCTGCCTTGATCGCTCCAGGATCGAGATTTTCAACAGATATACCACCATTCATAATCTAGTATCAGTGTGTAGATTCCACAATACACAGGATGTACCATATTGACTCTTAAAAACGAGCCACTAGCTAAGCCCCTTCTTTTTAAAGATTTTTATTAAATATTTTATGATGAGTGTCTGGCCCAAGTTAAATTTATATGCGGGGGGGGACTATTAAGTCTCCAATTATTGCATCAAAGAACGGGTGGGCCTCCCCAATATTTTTCCCAATATGCCTAAAACTGCATTGCAGCACTATAAAGTTTAATTTAAATAAATAACTTTTCTACATAAAGTTTAAATAATTTTCTAAGCTAAGATTAAATGTGTATCAATTGTAAGAAATGGTTGATTGTAAACAAATTAATAATAATCATTATTTTGCTAAAAAATGGTACACACTAGAGCATCGGTTGTACGCAGCCCCCTCCCCCCCAAAAAGAAAAATTATCATTCCCTTGCCTTCCCACGAAATGAAAATATCTGGTACACCACTGGGGTGATGTTTGAAAAAGGACGTATTATGGAAAAAACAATACAGGTGGAGGTGACCCAAAATTATAACAAACTTTAAAGGAATGACTTCACTAAAACAATCTGGAGCCTCTTACAGTGGCCATCAGAATTAGCATGACATGCATGAACACAGAAGAGAATGTGAATTAATAAAACAAGTTTTTCAATAAAAAAACAACTTTTTTTAATATTGGAAGTTGTGAATTGAAAACTTGGTTTTTCAAAATTGATAAACATGAGTTTTTTTAAAGAAAAAACTTGCGATTTTAATGTTAAAAACTTGATTTTCATCGATAATTAAAACTGTTGTTGTGTGGAAAATCATGTTTTTTTAATTATCGGACCATTGGTCCTGCTGTATGTGTGTACTGAGGGTGTTGTTGCGCTTTGGGAGTGCAATGATTATGTGAGCTTTGTAATAGGTGACGTGGAACGCATCCCTCCGGTATCAAGGGTAATGTACATTTTCACCTGTTGCAAAGAGTATCATTAGGACCGAAACTCTCAGCCAAATATATCTGCCCATTCGGGTTTTTTGCGCGATTCTAAAATCATGAGTGTCCTATATGATAGATTGATCAGAGTAAGCAAGTGGAATAACGGTGATCTGCTTTGTTAAATTTGAAAGGAGCCGAAACAGGCAATGCAGTGTCAGTATTTCAACTGCACAGAGGGGAGGTTGCATAAGTGCTAGACACCGTTGTTATAACAACACACAATTCTGATTTAGAGTTGACATGAGGACATGGTTTCAAAATCGAACACGAGTCAGGTCCAAAATCACCACCAGCCAGTAAGACTCACTGATATTTAAGGTAGGATTATCGGCTGTTATGCTCGCTAAAAACAGATTTACTCAACCAATTCGAAAATTGGTTCATATAAAGAATAAACTTCAGTGCACACCTTTTCAAATTTCAAGTGGCTAGTTTCATTTATTGTGTTTTTGTTTATTTTTTAAAAAATTCCTTTATTTTGAATAATTATTTCTAGACAAGAGGCAAAGTCCTGTGGTATCCACACTTTAGAAGTTTTTAACCAAAATATCAAACTTCTCTCATTGGATTTTTTAAATAAAATGTTTATTTTTTGAGAAAAAATATTTTTAAATTTTTCATTTTCAAGATAAATAAGAGGTAGAGTGTTTTCCCCACAATGCATTTCTTTCAATACAATTTTTTCACTGGTTGTCACATGAGTTTAGTGACAAAAATACCTTCAATGAACAGAACTCATCCCAATCTTGCAATTTAAGTACTTTTTGACACTACAAACTCACATTGCAACCACCTGTGCAAAAATTATATTGGAAGAAATGCATTGTGGGAAGAACACTATACCTCTTCTTGTTAGAAATACAGAAGTACTGTATCTAGTCCTTTAATGCAGATCAAGTAACTTAAAATATCAGTTCAGACACGGTTTTCATAAGCCCTTAAAGTGACAATAGGGAAACATGTAAGCGTATCTTGTTATATCTTGAATTGCAGTAGCAGATATTGAATTTTACATCACTTATTTTAAAATAAAATTTTTAATAGAACCATCTAATTCTTAAATATTTTAATATTATTATAACAGAAACAGCTAAATCATAAATTTATGACAAAATTCCAATGCACTGGCATGCATGAGAAAAGCCATTTCCTAAAATGCCCTAAGCACTTAAACCTAATCATGCATTTCATAACTAAATTATGTATCTCTGCTCTTATGATATAATATTTTCTGAGTCTTGTATTACACAACTTCTAGAGTAAGGAAACTCAATATCAAGTTAAGACTGAGTCAAAACAATACAGAGAGTACATGGCTATACTGTCATTTCCTCTATTACAACCATCTGCAAGTACAAGGGGGTTATAATGCTTTATGTCTTCTATCTGCACACACTAATATCATACTTAGACATTCTGTAGGGTACAACCATTTATACAACAAATTGTCGAAAGTTTTAAAAACAAATCTGAGATTACAGGGGTGTGAGTCTGTGAGAGACCTTGGACAAAAGAGGGAGGGGAGGAAACGGGAAAAAGAGGAAAAAGGAGAAAAAATGACAAAAAACAGCCTGAAAATCAAAGAAAAAGCTAAAATTTTGGCACTAACAAAATTTCAAAAAGAGGAAATCCTCTTAAAAGAGGAAATTTCAGTGTCCTGGATTAATAACTCTCATAAATTTTTCATGAACTACTAACTACAGACCATTTAAAGAGGGAAAGCCCATCAAAGAATTCATAATAATGAAATTACACTATACTTCAATCACTTGCACTTTATTTCAAAACAGGTTTGATGTCTACAATTTGAGTACAATGTACATAATTTCCAATTTTGCTTAAAACTAAACCAATTTGTAAAGCAGTATTCCCTACCAGCATTATTCAATGCTGGGAAGGTTACAGACTCGTTGTGCAGGAGTGGTAAACCACCCATAGCATATTACACAGAGGAGTCTGGCCCTAACATCAAGGAATGATATATTGGCATTCTACGCACAAGATTGCTCAACACAACACTTTACTTTTTTCTTAGACATATTTTTAGAAAACAACCAAATTAATATACATGTGCTGGTAGCTGAGCACACTGGCTTTTAAAAAAAATCTGTCAAAAAGCATGCCAAATGTACATGTAAATGGTTAGCAGTGATGATACTTAAAGAGGCATTTCGTGATACACAGCCCTCGTCCCCCTGAGTGGCCTCTAAATAAAAATGTTGAGATTGTATATCATCTGAAACGTTAGCCTTAGTAATACAAATGTGCCCAAATCTACGGCAAAAAAATTGTCGACCATCTGTAAGAAATTAGCAATTTTGTAATAAATTATATTAATTTCTCTTGCAATCTGTCACCCAATGCAAACATTCAAATTATTTCAAATCAAGCGATTGTAATTAGGGTTTATTTCACCATGTATGAATAATTTTCCTTGATTGACTCCCTCTCTAACCCCCTGAGTAGTTCATTTAATTGGTTTACATTGGGTTATATGACACACTTAGCCAATCAGGGACATGGTAAGAAAAGCTAAAAGGTTTGTACAGATAATAGGTGGTCTTTTTTGATTGGTTACTCAGAGGTTATATCATTTTACATCATGTAATGAGCCAATTAGAGATATGGTAAGAAAGGTGATAGACCCCAAAGGGTTAACAAAAAATAATTGTTTGCACTGCAAAGCATATATCACAAGAGGCAGCTGCTTTAGTTAGCTACAACCTTGCAGTCACCGCACAAACACACACGTATTACGATCTCTGAATACGGTCCACAGAAGTTGCTTTATAATCAAGCTAAATGTTTTGCTTTAGGCTAGCTTCATACCTTCGAATAGATATTCATAGAGCGATATTGTTACACAGCTCGGTATGGTAATCATTGTATAATACTCTACGCACTCACGCGAGGCAACCAATTTTGAGCTAAATTCATCACCGAAACATCCATATTATCTTGCTATCTTTAAAAAAAAAAAAAAAAAAAATATTTGGATTCCTTGAGTCATTTCCTTCTCAAATATGTATACTTTTATATATGTTGGAACAACAATTAAGAAGATACGGCAAAAAACAGTTCCTTTGAATTCCTGACTTCACAGCCACCTTAACCCCCTGGGTTATCAGTTAATTCCATTGGTTATACAATGGGTTCTATGACACATTTAGCCAATCATAGACATGGTAAGGCTTAAAAGGTGCACACAGATATATAGAAGGTCTATTTTGATTGGTTACTCAGAGGTTATATCATGTTATATCACATAATGAGCCATATAGATACTGAAAGAAAGATAGTAGACATCAAAGGGTTAACAGAAAAAGAATTGTTAGCACTGCAAAGTATATATCACAAGAGGCAGCTGCTTTAGTTAGCTACAACCTTGCAGTCACCGCACAAACACACACGTATTACGATCTCTGAATACGGTCCACAGAAGTTGCTTTATAATCAAGCTAAATGTTTTGCTTTAGGCTAGCTTCATACCTTCGAATAGATATTCATAGAGCGATATTGTTACACAGCTCGGTATGGTAATCATTGTATAATACTCTACGCACTCACGCGAGGCAACCAATTTTGAGCTAAATTCATCACCGAAACATCCATATTATCTTGCTATCTTTTCCCTTGAAATGCATCGCACCCAATCTGGTGTTTTATCATGCATTTAATCACCTGCATACTCCTCGTATTTTAAGCATGGTTATGAAAGTGCTAAATTTGAAATTGAAATAATATTTTCTGAGGGTATTTTGAGGAATCCAGGTGCCTGCCACACGTCAAGATATGATTAATATATGTTGTGTTTCAATCTTTCACTACTCAACTCCTCATGCTGTTTGCTTTAGTAACCACACTAACAAACAAGAATCACATTGGTTTACATACTGTAGTGCCATACTTTAATATGATCAGTATAATACAAAGGTACATTTACTACATGCACTGTGGATGACCCACTGAGTCACATATTGTAGCCTTACAACACTTCCACAGGACAGGCACATAATTACATTTGATTGGTGCATAAGTAATAGAAGTTCACATATGGTGCAGTTGCACACATGAAGGGCACATGTGGTGCAGTAGATTCATTATTCGCCTCGTAAGCATGTTGTTGTGGGTTCGAACCCTGCTGTCGTCCAAGGTGTTGTGCAGTCTGCACTTGAGCAAGGCACTTACCCTGCTTGCCTCTATCCACAAAGGATATAACTGGGTACTACTGGCAGATGGGCACTTCCAGCCGTCATGACGTTACATTTTTCGCCACCCTCTCCGTATTCAAAATTATTCCAACATACTTTCATTTTATTTTCTAAATCTGATAGTTAACATACTACTGTTTAAACAGAACATCCAACATCTAAAAGCGCTAGTGTAAGAACAGAAAGACTAATAGAAAATCAGTTGTCATGACCGTTACGGAAATGGACACGCAGTTTGTTTTATACATCATTTATAACCAAACTCTCTGAAGTTGCAATCTCAATTTCATTTTTCCTGTTTAGTATTTTAACTCTGGTAACACTTTATTTAATTTGAATTAATAAAGGAAAGCACCTTCTTTAATATAGAAAATCTTCCAAATGTATGTCTGACGTTACATTTGTGTTATCGTCATGGATGTTACATAATTGAATTTTTTCCATCAACATTGCTCATTGATAAACCAATAGGTGTGTGCTTATTGCATGGCTTATCAGTTTGATTTGATGCCATAGAAATCAATTTTTTGCAGGTTACATGATGTTCGAATAATGTTATCATTTAAAAAAAATAACATTTTGGGTCATTTTTCTATTTTTTTCACTACACTCTTTTGAAAAACCAACGCTTACATATAACCACTCTAAATAATACCAATAATGTATCTGCTCACTAATTTGGAGCATTATCTTTATATAGTTTGCTTTAAACATTCATTTGGAATATTGCATGGATATGCCTATTGAAAAGCACAGATCACAATGCACATTTCACCCCTGTAACAATTCAAGTGGGAGTATTTCCAGAATACTTGCCAGGCTAACTCACAAACTAAAGGTAATAGAAGGGTGACATTCTTGAGCCAGTACTAGTCAGGTGGAAGTCTAGGCACACAGCCTGAAAGGATGGAATGGAGTACAGACTATTTTTCTATTGATCTATTTGATTAATTAGGACCTAAGCCCACTAATATTTTGGAGGGTGTGCAAAATTGGGTACAAGTGCCATTTTTGAAAATCACAATATGGCTGCTACCAGTCGCAAATCACTAAAAAATCCCTTAAGTATTTCCTATAAAGACAAATATCTCTCGGTAACTAAACTAAAACAAACTAAACGGTGTTTTAAGCACGAGAACAAGTGTTGGTCATTTAATTTTATCAATTACATTGCCAAAAACTACATATGGGCTGCTTAAAAGTCAAATATGTTCTCGGAATCAATAATTGATCTAACCTCCTCCATTTAACCTGTTTACTGAACACCTAACACTTGTTCTGCAAGGGTTTAAAATCTGTGTACAATTGACCACACCTGCAATGTTACTTTAAAACACCTCCTAAATGCGTTTCCAAAACGCATCAGGAAACACGTCAAGTGTTCTGCACATTTTGCATGTTTAGAGGTTTGATTCCAGTGTCTATAGTCATGCTTTAATGCTTTTCACTTATGAGATACATGTATTTGATCACTAGAAGCCCTTAACTGGCATTTCTCTGTGATGTGTCATTTTAAATTCAAGATGCAGCCAATTACAAGCCGTCTTTAAAATAGTAAACCTACATTAATATGTGTATTTATGTAGTTTACATTAACTAATTATTATTATAACCAGGTGTGAATTAAGGTATGCACGATACAGTATTTTGGATCATTTGACATTCTATTCTGGCAATTTCTGTTTTCTTTAACATGAACAAATGGTTAAATGGGGGGGGTGGCCATGGGCTGCTTTTTTTACATTCTATATAAATTACGATACCTCTGTATGTATTTCGTTAAAACATCCAAAATGAGTATTAGATTAACGTTTAAATTAAAGTAATGAGATGTATGTCTTTGAGCATTAATCACGTCGTATCTTAATCTTTGTTTGACAACATTGCTTAAAATCAAAAATGACGGGCAAGATAATTATGAATATATGACAATTGGTAGATTTGACAGATGTTAAAAGGCAGTATATTGACTTTCCATCTTGATTGTAAGCTTGTTAACACCATGAAATGTCAGAATATGAGTTCCTACTTGGTATTGAGCGCAGAATTATGCCTATATTACAAATACTTGAATGAAGTTATGGACAATTGAATGATTTCAGGGCAAATTGGGTTTTTTAGGGTGGCATATTGGATTTGCTGGCGTATGTGGTGTGGTTGGATCAATCACTTCAATACCCGTCCAAAGATTCCTCGTTCTTATAAAACCTGGAGTCTATTGCCTAAAATTATATGGCCATTTGAATTGAATTTGATAGTGATAGCGGCCATATTGATTTCTAGAAAATGCACTTCACAAAATTTTGCACACCCCCCAGAATTGCTTGCTTAGGTCATCATTGACAAAAATCGATCAATAGAAAAAGTCGTACTTCATTCCCCCCTGTTGCCCACAATTCTCCTGACTATAAAACTTATATTATCTTTCCATTTTTATATCCTTTGGAAGGCACCGAATTTAAAAAAACTTGCGAGAAATGATGTAAACCGCCCTCGTGCCCATTTTGTTACCTACAATGGTATTTTCTTAAATTCTAATTATCAAATGACGTAACGTCCATGACGTTAAACGTCCATGACGCTCATTAGCATATTTCTAATTGTATATTTTTTTTTTCACACATTACACGTTACTATCTCCATATATATTTATATTAACATTGCATACTAGATATGATTAAAATCAAATGCATGATAGTGTAGTTGCAAGGAACAAATAGTTCAAAAACCCATGACGTTACATACATTCGTGGACTAATTGGAATAAAATTTGAACTCAAGCGTCCTCTATACAACCATGTTTGATTTTCAAAGTGTATGTTTTAAAAAGTTAGGAGTTTTTGATTGTCAAAGTGTATGTTTTAAAAGTTTATGTGTCTAGTAATTAGGTTAAGAAAACTAAATATATTTCAGCAGTCAATTTTCATAGATACAGGACTGAAATATTTGACAGCGGCATTTTTACTAAAAATTGCAAAAACAGTTATTCGTAAATTCATTTTTTGCCAACCATAAAAAATAAGAAAATGCTGAAATTCGCTATTATATAGAGCAAATTTATACAGATAAGGTATATTTCTTCCATGTTCAATGTAAATTTTGCACTAAAATGACTTTTCAATTTGTATAGGCTCAAGGGGACATTGCCAGTGGAATTGCCCATATATGTTGGGATTGTAAAACAGACTTGCTGTGCAGTGGGATGGGTGGGTACCCCCCGCCCCCCACCGAAGCGCAACATTTTGATGTTACAATCTGTCCAAACAGCAATAACAAGAGATGGGCAATCTGTCCGCTGGCGCATGTTACATCGAAGTTCTAGATCAACTGACCCACTCTGGGCAATGTGTCCACAAAGAGAAATACCAGCAATTTTTTCCTCCTGAGCCCTATTTGAATGAATGCACTCTGCTCAAAAGTATTTTGCCATTATTATAAAGTAAAATACTTACATGATAAACAAAATGCTGTTTGAAAATATCTATTCTTTTCTACTCAGAAATCCATGTTTCTTAAGGGACTAATCATGTGACAATCCTCAGAAACAAATCCATATTATAAGTTTAATTTGTTATTTTGCTGGTATTTGTGAGTTTTCAGGGTGCCTTTTGACTAGATATGGAGTGTCCCAAACTGGTTGAGGACCCACGTGAACATTGCTGGCATCCACATTCAGCAGCTTTATTACCTCTAGTGAGATCAAAGACCTTTTTATTTTCTAATGGGGTTAATGCATAGTGTAAACACAGGCGGCAGCACTCAGGGCGTAGGGCTACTACATCTACTAAACAGCTCTAGGAATTTAACTTGCCTAAAAACAAGTCGTTTCACAACATACCAATGTTTGAAAAAAGAATAGGTGATTAAAAAAAAAAGCTTAGTCCAGTTAATGTCACTCACCCAAAAATGTTATTATTTTTTTTTTTAATTTTTTAGGTTTTTTCTTTTTTTAATTTTAAGTTATATTGTTAAAATAACCAGTTACATACCAATCAATAAACACAGGCCAAATTACATCTGGTCACAAATATGACCATTATTGCAATTTATACATTTTGCAAAACAAAGAAAAACACCCATAAAAAAAATAAAAAAAGTCAGAATTTTTACAAACAACTGTCACGAATTATTGAGATTTTTTGTACAAAGTTTAAGGGGGCATCTATCCCTCATTTTGAGGCGTTATTTTTTTGAAAAGCGTGTAGAAGTAGTTGGAAATGTGGAGTATGGCTTGTTTATTACAAAGCATATTGACTGAGGTTTCAGAAAATTTATTTATTTATTGTAAATTTCGCTATCATATGCAAATAAGTGGGGGTCAAAGGTTTTCAAATGTGTTGAATTTGGGTGGTGTAAAGGGAAAGTTGCACATTTTTGCCCCCAAAAAATTCGCTACTAATAGGGTTCTTTTTTACCAGTGTATGCTATTTACAGGTAAGTTACAGGGTCAAGCTGTGCACACACCTGAATGCAGAGACATTTTCAATTTTATCCGTGTGTTGCCAGGCAACCGTTTTCTTGAAAAATTCAATTTTTCTGCTGGATTGACTTTGAATGCTTATAAATCAAAAAGTAAGACAGATATCAAAATTCCTACCATGAAGTTTGCAGGAGCATTATAAAACTACATTTGTGCCCCAAAATTTTTGGTGGTTCATACACCATTCGGAAGTGCCAAAATGTGGGGGGGGGGCAACATTTCCAAGTTGCCGAAAATTGCAAAAAAAGATATAGGGCAGTTAAGTTCTAGAAATTACTTAATTCCACTTTTATTATAAAATATATTGCAGTTTTGATTTGTAAAATATCAAAGGTATTAATATACAGTAATTATGTAAATTTATAAAGAAAAATATTCAGGCAATAATCAACATAATTAGCCAAAATTAATGAGTTTGTGCCAATTTTCTTAAATATAAAAAAAACCAATAAGATAAAAAGTAAACAGCTGCTTGGAAAAACAACAATAAGAAAACTAATAAGAAATTGTATTTACTTGCGTGGTACAATGCCTTTGATAAAACTGTAGCATCGAACGGAATTGTCCCGATTTCACCTAAATAAAAATAGTTAAAATAGAGCTGAAGTAGAGTGAGAATTCAGAATTAAGAAAACTCAGAACTTCTGGCTCCAAAAAAATTGAGGGGTAGATGCCCTTAAGAGATGATTTGATATGTCACTGGGATGAAAAACGCCAATGCATGGCGTTTCACAAATTACCAGTTGGAAATGCCCAATGCCCAAATGAGCAGATCGTGTCCCCTCCCCCAAACCCAGCAAGTTCATTTTAGTCCAGCGGTAGTTATTTGCAACCTATGTGCCATGTCGATGAGTGCACAAATACTTATTGAGTTTCTGGGAACTTACTAGCTGTTTGGTATCCTTGTACTTAAAAACATATGCAAATAAACAACGGTGCAGACAAAGAAAGAAGCACTGATAAAATCAAACAAAACCCGGGCTTTTGACCTGTAATACATTGGACCGTTCTGCAAATATAAAACATTATGGTGCTATTTCACCTATTGACGCAGAGACAGCCTTGGCATAATGATTGTAGTATAATATTTTCACTAGTAACTCAAATAAGTATTATTATAAGATTATATTTTACTAATACTATTTATTATTCTATTTACCTTGAAAGCTCTGTTCAAAACAACTGCAACAGATGGTGCATTTCCATTTATTTTCACAAAACACACTCGCCAATTGAAACAGTTGAAAGTGTCAATCAGAGATATTAAACAAAATATAATTTATCCTCCCATTTAAAAAAAATCCTCCCCTTCTTATTTAGCATATTTTAACACTTCAGTACATGGACAAAGATTGTATATGTCTGTGTCCTGCTAATTTGCCATGAGTTGGGGTTTCTTAATTTTGCTTTACAAGTCCATTGACATTCTTATCATCTTATAATAATTGCAGATTTGTGATTGCATGTTTGTGTGTTTTGAAAGGGATGGCCCAAAACCCCCCTGTAAAGTTTTGCGCCCGATATTTTTCAAATCGTATTTGATGTGAGGGCTAAAATAATACTTGTGGAAAGCCCCATACAGTACTCTGTAAAATTAATATTGGTCGAGACCAAATGGAGCATACTTTTTTGTTCATGAAATTGTTAGTTAGTTAACCAAAGTTTTAACTCCGTTTTAGTCCCTGTCAACGGGGTGGCTGGATACACCATCAACTCGGCAACACTGCTTTTTGAGTTTAATTGAACAAAAGATATGGACCGATTGCCCTTCCTATGCCAATAAGTGAGTCATTACAAAATCCAAACCAATAGCTTTTACCTGTAAAATTTCACAGAGTATCATAGAAAAATAGCTTTTTCAGACAACCAAAATAATGACCACAGTTTTTTTTTTTTATTCTCTAATACGCCCGTGGGGTCTTTTATTGTTTCTCTATTTTACAATACCAATACAAAGTACATTCCATTACAACACAAGACACGCATGTGGAAGAAATTATTACCATTAAAAAACCAAATTCAAGGGGAAGCTGTATCACTCCTCTAGCATATTAGAACATGTTTTCCGTTTGTGTTTTACTATTGAAGACACACTTCATAAATGACAAAGGTTTCACAAACTGTCATGCCTTAATGCTAAAAGGCTATTTAAAAGTAGCATCCGGACTATCACCTCATTTTGTCCTTAGGTTGACCCACACCGTGAGATCAAACCACTGACTCCTATGGCTGCCATCTATTTTATCAACCGTCCTTACATGCCCCGGTTACAATTTCTGTACATTGTACGGCAGAAAAGACTTACTACAAACATGACAACCCACCTCCAGGCGACCACTATCCTCGCATTATCAAGGCCTGTACAACCACACACTTGGCCCCACGGCTCAGATCAAAAGCCTACTCCACAGCAGACAGAAAATGAGGCCTGGATCACAAAATGTTCCATTTAACATAAGCAGGCACCCTAACCACCCAGCCAATTTAAATACCACCTTGATGCTGTCATACTATATTGCTGCACTACACACAACCCTAACACCCTCAGGATCCAAATAAACCCCCATGACTGCAGTCATGCCACCCAAAAAAAAAAAGAGTTATAAAAAAAACATTCACCCTCAGTAAGATGCAATCAATTTTTGCAGGCTTTGATGATTCACATCAAGAAAAAAAATCCTGAATTTGGCAAAAAAAATTCTGAAAAACAGCGTAAATATGACCGATACATACTAAACGGGCTAAAATTAAATAAATTTGCGGAATTTTGAAAAAAATATTCCTGAAATCAGGAAATAACCTGATAAACACCCCCTGATTTGATTTAAAAACATATCCAACAGGATCCAATGTCAAGCCCGCAGAGGGCCACTTCAATCCCAACATTGATTGTCACTAACTACAAACCCCAAGGATCACCCTCAACCCCCAAAAACCAGATTGCATGAGGAACTCTATATGAGGGGTTAAACCCAACTGTTATTCCAACCTTCTATTTACTCTGTTTTTGCTATTCCATTTCCAGATTCCTCTAGCGGCGCTCCTTTCTGATACATGGCCACCAATTTTCTGTTCTAAAAGCAATTTGTTTTTCAACTTTTTCAATGAAGATAAACCATCCTTAAACAGGAACATCAGTTTAACATCTTGTACCCTACAGTTATACATAATTTCTTTGCACAAATGAGAAGCATATTAATAAGGAGGATAAACCACCGTATACTTCCTCATAAATTCCCAAGCTACTTTGAAATAAGAATGTTGGAATGAAGTTTAAGCTACTTTACCAAAAATTAATTCTTCCCAAAATGAGAAGAGATTTCACACATACCAAATCAAAGGCTTAATCACTGTAGTTCTTTCGCTTTCCCACAAAAGTACAATATCAGTACGAGAACCACTTTTGTGCAGGAAACGTAATTGGGGGGAGAATCCGATTAAAATCTGAACTAAAATAATGAGACCCTTTATCATAGTAATATGCATTATAGTATTAGTACACCTTTTTCCAGTCAATATTTATACAATCATTCCCCATCTCATTCCTGTAACTCCACATCCCCTTTTGTTGTGCTGCAGAGTAATATGTTTGTTGCTTTGATTCTCAATTGATTGCAAATGAGGTTGCTTTCTTCCATTCTCGCGAGTAACAGGTGAGGCTCACGGTTTAGGTGACTCTCATCAGCTGTTTTTTTGGGGAAACCTTTTGGAAATGCACTCAAACACAAATACTTCAAAATTACACTCAATCTTATATCATGTTTTAAAAAAACTGTTATAAGTCTCCACTTTTCTCATTAATTAAATCTGATGAGAAATTAACACCTTTATTACTCCATCTTTTCAAAACACAGTCTGCTATTAATGTAATATTCGGATTATACACAATACTTCACTGTTTTCTTTCTCTTCGTCCATATTCGAGTTGAACCAGGATTCAAGACATCACATAAAGAAGTAGTCATATTTTTCCATAACAGAATCGTGTGTAAACCTTTGGCTACATACCAATCCAATTCCACCCCACCAATTTTCGCACTTTCTTTGCAATAAATACCTCCAACTTCCTTTATATTATCCATGAATCTCTTCACCATGTCACGTTTCAGGCATCATGCAATTGGTAATTTATCATTTTCAAGCCACCTTCCTCTTTAACGGCATACAGGAATCTCTCTTTTCACTTTATCTGGTTTATCATTCCAACAACCGAATATGTTTCTCAATTTTTTTAATAAAATGAAGGGGATTTTGGAGCACTGAAAATATAAGTCATTTGAGTAAAGCTATACTGAATTATTGTACTTTTAACCATAGAGGGGTTATCACGTTGCGACCAAATATTTACCAATATTACCCACTTTTTAATTGGGGTTCAAAATTAAGTGTAAAGATCATGCTCACTCAGCGAAATCATAATACCAAGAAATTTCACTGGGCCTTTTCAGTGTTAAATTAGTAGTATTCTTCACATTTCAATTAAATTTCATTATTTTGCAGTGACCCGATTTTAAGGAAAACGATTTATCGAATATTTAATCTAAATAAACCAAAATTAAACCAATTTTTAATACCTCGATAGCATTTCACATAGACGTTTTAGAGCCATCTAAAATAAGGAATAGGGTGGTGTCGTCCTGCGAACTGGTGTTATTTTACACTGTTTATCGCCAATTATGATACCTTGAATGTTATTACTCTCACAGCTATCTCATACTCACGCATAAATAAAAATATAGCAACTTAAAGGGCAAACCTGGGCGACTCCACGTGACAATGAAAATATTGATAATAACCATTGCTTTATTACACACTATTTATTTGTGTATAAATCATTAATCCATTTTTTTAACTCGCTCCAAAGCCAAAATATCAGACACTTCTGAACAAAGTTCCACTCAAGTTTATCATATGCCTTGTCAAAATCGATAACAAGATAAACCAGGCACTTATTATTCCCAGCATGTTCAATAATGTCAACAATCAACCTGACATTTTCCCCCAATAATCTATGCGCAAGAACCCCGTTTGATCATTAGAAATAACCGAACTTATCACTTTTTGATTGGTTTGCATCCTTAGACTGCAAGTATTTTGTAATCCACATTCAGGATTTATATGGGTCTCCAATTCTTAAGTAATTCCTCATTTTTACCTTCCTTAGGGATTAGGAAAGTATACCCCTTCTTTGACTAACTGATAATGGACCATATTACATTCATATTGAGGATTTGACCAACATAATCCCAATTTGTCCAAAAACATGATAAAATTCTTATAGGTACCCATCAGTCCTGGGCTCCTTGAGCATTAGCATGATTTTAACAGGGCATTTAAACCGTCCCATTGTACGTAATATACCTTCACACAAGCAGCTTGCTCTTTAGATTTTTAGGAATCATGTAAAGTGATCCCAATTTTTGAAGATATTTTCATTATCACCAATCTTAATGAGCTAGCATACAAATTCGAGTAAATTACCCTCTTCATCGAATTGCTTTCACTCCCGTTAACTTACCATCACTATCTTTTAATTGGTTTACATTTTTTGATAAATAATGCCGTTTCTCGAGATTAAAAAAATAATTTGAATTTTCTCCTCGGCCATCCTCAACCATCTAGCTTTTCTCCGAATTAATCGCACCTTAGCTTATGTTTCATACAAGATTCAACTCTCTTTTTTACTAGTCCAGATAACAATACATCGGGATCTTATTATCTGTGTAAGTGCCCTAATCTTCGGCTCTCATTTTTCGAGAGATTAATTGCTTAGTTTGATCTCTTTTCTGCTTCTTACAGAATACTACTTCTTTTCGCCCCTTATTACAACACTTAATTGTTTCCCACAAATTTGGGGATTGCTTCAGATTTTTCATTTCATATATCAATACTTTGTCTCACTACATGAACATAGTTAACATCGTCAGTAAGGATACATTAACTTTCCACAAAAACTCCACGTCCAGGTTTTTCATAGTTCTCATTTAAAATGTCCAGATACCAATAATGATCAGATCTAAAGCCATTTTATAATGCAATTTCACTACACAGCCGTTAAGTTTGTTACTAATTCAAGAATCCAAATCGACACTATTGGCTGGTCATTCTTAGAAGCCCCATTATAATTCCGTGTTTGGGTTCATCACGCCAAATATCAATGAGGCAACCTTTTATCCATAATAATATTTCTACTTGCCTTTTTGATTTGTTTGCAATCTACCCCCCTTTTTGTCAGGTTTAATTAAGCACACCAATTAAATCTCCACGCAAAAATACTGAATCACAACAAATGATCAGCATTTTGTCAATTTGCTTGAGAATTGGGGACCTCATCATTGGGTCAAAATTTCACAAAAGTAAAAACTTAACCATACTATCAATATCAACAATAACAAACCAAACCCCCATAGGATCAATTTGACTTTTATTACTATTGAAAACCAAGCTTCTATCAAATAAAATTGCGTACCTCTCTAGTGGCTTCCGTGGCTCCAGAAGTGTTTTTGCTCCCCACTCATTACCCCAACATTTCACATCATTACCACTATGGTTGTCTCTGGAAGAAATGAACCACTTTGTAAAATGCAGGTGTTCGGAATAGCTATTTGCAATCGGCCATGGCCCTTTATGATAGTCAACTAAACTTCTCAAATCCAATACATTACTCACATTAATTTGAAAAATGTGAAATGGCCTCAATTGGAGCTTAACTAGTTCACTATCGATTATGTAGCATGGGGATAAGCCAAATAGCTAATGTTTTAAAATTGAGGGAGCCCTCCCTGGGAAATCTTTGAATCCCTCCTTTAAGGTGCAATGATAGATTTCAAGTCATCCAATATGTGTCAGATGTAGATTTTCCACATATCTATTAGACCTTCAATAATTTCTTACCTTGTAATTTGACTACAATTCTTAAAATGAAAACAAAAGATACTGTGATGCTCATTTTTCAATATAAACAGGCTGAATTTGTATTTACTCACTTTTTCTACCTTCCAATACGAAATTAGAATTATTTCCACAAATTTTGTACCAAAGATTAATTTTTCAGCTTAATCTCTTATGGAACCTACCCGGTGCAAAAATCAGGTTTTTATTTAGGACCCTGATATTTGAAATCTCTTGTTGCACCTTTACATCAAGTCCTTCAATCTGTCTTCTTGAATATTTTTTTACTCTGCGCCCCACAGATGGAATAATCCCGCTTGGGTGATTAAGGAAAGAGTCTGCTTACACACAACTCACATTTATATCCCATCACGATCAGGTGGTGAGGTGTTGTGACCCAGCTGTGCCAAAATCAAATGATAGGAATTAGTACACATACATGTGGCCAATAATATATACACACCCCCCCTCAACCATTGACAAGCACCAGAAATTTCTGTCAGGGATGGGAGTCAGAGTGACTTCCACAAGGAATTGACATCAGGACTATTTTTGTCCCCAAAGTATGACTTTTTCTGGGAAACTGGGAGTGTGAAGGCCTATAGCCAGGATCTATTGGGGTGCAGATTTTACAAAATGTGGATATTTCCCTGGCTTGTGTCACTTGCTGGTAGATTTCAATTTTTATTGGTCTTGCTTAAAAAAATTGAATGGAGGGTAAGAACTGTACACCTACACAAGTTAAAAACAATTGGAAAAATAGCAGTACACTTTTTCTTGAAAACACATTTTTTAAATCCCTAAATGCAACAAGGCGGTTCTCGAACCACAAAGGTCCCCCGCCCAGTGCAGTAGCTTAAGAACAAAAAGCAACTATTTTACTATCTCAGGGAAGATTGTGATGGAAATAAGTGGTTCTTGAACCACTGAGGCTCTTCCATTGACATGACCTTCAAAATTTTTGGCACTGAACTGTTGACCACATGCACCAAGTTTCATCTTACCACAGGATTAATGATTTGACCTTGAATTACCACTACATGACCTTCAAATGACCTTAAAAAATGTTGGCGTTGAATGTTGACCACATTCACTAGGTTTCATGACCATACAACCATGTGCAAAGATTTGACCTTGAATGACCTTGAAAGGACACCAAAATTTTTGGCACTGAATGTTGACCATACCTACCAAGTTTCATCCTCCTACCACATGTAAAGTGATTTGACCTTGGATGACCCCACACGACCTTGAATGACCTTCCAAAGTTTCAACACTGAATGTTGACCACATCCACCAAGTTTCATCCTCCTACCACATGATTAGTGATTTGACCTTAAATGACCCGCATGACCTTGAAATGACCATCAAATTTTTTGGCACTGAATGTTGACCACGCCCACCAAGTTTCATCCTCCTACCACATATTTAGTGATTTGACCTTGAATTACCCCACATGACCTTCAAATGACCTTCAAAAATGTCAGCACTGAATGTTGACCACACCCACCAAGTTTCATCCTCCTACCACATATTTAGTGATTTGACCTTGGATGACCCCTCATGACCTTGACATGACCTTCAAAATTTTGGCACTGAATGTTGACCACACCCACCAATTTTCACCCTCCTACCACATGTTTAGCGATTTGACCTTGGATGACCTCGCATGACCTTGAATGACCTTCAAAATTTTTGGCACTGAATGTTGACCACACCCACCAAGTTTCATCATCCTACCACAACAGATAAGGTTTATAGCAATTTAACTCCATTTTTGCCTATTTTTGACCCCATTTGACCTTTGACCAATGCCACATGACTCTCCTCCGAACTCATCCGCAGCCTACTTGAGCTATGGTGCGAAGATGGAGGAAAGAATTTAGTATTCTGCCACAGGCTACGAATTCAGCAACGTTAACGGAATAAACCGCATGTTAAAGGTGCTGAATTTTTAGTGGTGGCAGAATACTAAATTCATCCCAAGATGGACACCCATACTTGCTCCAATCAAAAGATATCGTTTTGAGAACGTTTATTATAGCAATTTAGCCCTATTTTTGCCCTTATTTGACCCTATTTTTGCCATTTGACCTTTGACCCATGTCACATGACCCACTTTGTATCCCACCCACTGCCTACTTGGGATACATCTATGTTGCAAAGATGGACTTCCACACTTGCTTAGTTCTGAAGATATCGCGTGGGACGCACACACACACACACAGACGGCTACCATTTCTATAGTCCCCCTTCGCCAACAAAAGTTGGCGGGGGACCAAAAAAAGCATTTTACTTGCCTGCCTGTAACCCTAATGCCACATTTGTTTCTAACCTATGGCTGGGGGGGGGGGAGGAAACTGGGGTCATGGGAAAAAATTATGCCCCACTCCCCCTGGTGACACCACTGCCATACATCAGACTGATGAGCTCAGTCTTTTTGTTGATATTTATTCTTGGGAAGATTTCAACTGAGGACAACTACATGTTGGGTAACACTATGTTTAGCTCCACAGAAATGGTGGACAATAAAAATCAGAAAATATTGAAATATATCAAAGGATGAAAATGTAGATTGCAGTAAACTGAGCCACCTACATGTATGAGTATGAAAGGTCCTTTTGGGCTTAAAATGTATTACTAACACTGAACAAATTAGGCTACACATGGTTCACGACAGTATTGCCATACTGATTTCATTCTTAGGGATCAGGATAATGATGACTCCATCAAACTAGACCATACAAAATCCCTACTTTCCATCAGTAAATCAGAGGGAAGCAACGAATTTCACAAATAACTTTAATATTCTAATTGGAGGGCAGAGTTCAGCATTTCATAAGCCATGTCCACATGGTCAACCAAACGAGCAAAGGGTTTGAAAAAACTCCAGAGGTGAAAATTTCAATTCTTATTTCACTCAATTTTATTTTACTTCCAAATTGTGTCCACACAATGCCGAAACTCAGAATGAAATCTCCCGACTAATCTCTCCTCCACTTTTAGCGGAGTGTGAGACCAGACAGTGGCGTAACCAGGCTTGTTTTAAGGGTGGCTAAAGGGGGGGCACATATTTTCAGGGGGGGCAAGCCTATATTAAAATGTTCGTTATAGGCATATGGGCCTATGTAAATCACTAATGTTTTAGGGGCAAGAGAGTCCCCATGGGGGGAAGCTTCCCCCTGGCCCCCCCCCTTACCGGGTAGCCTTCAATGAGACCAGAATCAACATACCGCAAACCAGGACTTTAGTGCGTGATATACACAGAAATTAGTCAACAAAGATGACCTTGCGAGGTCACCTCCACTCACTCTCCCCCAAAGCTGTCCACACGGCATGACACTCCAAAACACTCCAGAGTGTTATCAGAGTTTGAGCTTCACCCCCAAGTTTTTAGGGGATAAAACCCTGCTAAACCCTCGATAAAACTCCAGAGTTAAAAACTCTGAATGCATTTACACAGCCAAAAACCCCGATCAACACTCCAGATTTTGAAACTCAAGAGTTTCAGCTTCCATTTGGACAAAATTATAGATTTGGATCACGACTGGGGCACCCAATTTTTAATTGCATTTCTTTTAAAGTATAATCATTGCCAATATCCCCATGTCAATTTTTCATATTTTTACATTGTGAAATTTAGCAACATACAAATGCAAAATTTTGCAATACAACTAACCGCAACCAATCAAACAGGGTGTGTACATGCACGAGTAGGAATTATTTTCTGTGCACCAATCATTGAAAGAAATTGATGCATCCACAAAAAATCATTGAAAAGTATTCCCTAATTACTCCTATGTCAAGAAAAACAGTTGGTTTAAAAAATTATTTTCTCAGTGAAGGTGGAAGAATTTTGAGATGGTATGCAACTGCAATCCTTAAAAGGATTCATCTGGGATTGTATATATTTTCAGGCAAATTTATCCTTTTGAGAAAGGTCCAAAACTGGTGTAAATTGGTTTCGAAATATGCACATCCATACATGTGCAGACCCCACAAGAGACTTTAGTTTTAAGCCCAATTATTGTCACATTTTAAGGTCCCAATAAGGTGCTAACATTAAAGGTGCAACAAGAGATTTCAAGTCATCCATATTTTCTGTGATATGTAGTGATTTCATATAGATTAGACACTCAATAGATTCTCAACCTTTTATTTGGCTTTAGAAATAACTTAAAATGAAAACAAAAGGTGATTTGTATATGCTTATATTTCAATAGAAAACATAGGCTGAATTTTGTATTTGCTCCTATACGAAATTAGAAATTTCACATTTTTGTACCAAAGAAACAGTTCTCAGACCTTTCAGATGGAGATATTTTTCATAGAGAGCTTTACACCAGTACAAAATCAGAATTTTCAAATTTTTTAGGGACACCTGCACCTGTTATTTGAAATCTCTCATTGCACCTTTAAGCAACATACCAAATCTATTGAATTCCTAAAATTTTCTTCTGAAAAATGAGTTCTGTAATTTTCCTCTATTTTATGCATGATATATTGAAGGGTAGAGTCCCTAGGGTTAAGTTGGCAGCAGTTCTCAAGATGTGAATAACAGAATCAAGAGCTCTTAACAGAACCCAGCATCTCAAGGAAATCTGTGCACATATTCTGAAACTTTGGTCTTAAGGTGGAAGAGTACCTAAAAAAAAGAGGCATTCAGGGTAAAAATTGATATTCCATTTAATGATAAACCTTGGAACATAACCTTTTTTTCTGCTCCAAATTTGATGAAAATAGGACATTCCTATGAAGAGTTACAATTAAATGCAGAGGGTGTTTTGAGTCCATCCCACAATGCACCAGTTTTGGGAAATTTCACCTTAATAGGGTCATGTGATCACATAAAAATCCTATTTTAACACATAAAAAGCCCGACTTTAATTGCTTATTTTAACCCACAAAGCGTTAGTACTTTGGGAATTTTTTTACATGATTATGAAATGTCTTGTGGTTCGTAAACTTTCGGAACACTGTTTATCCCTAAGGACTGACATTGTTTAGTACAGTACAGTATAGGCACAATGCTATGCATCATGGGATTGATTCAAAACACCCTCTGAATTAAATTTATTCATAAA